>JASAMV010004324.1:0-37352 GCA_030248065.1 Rhynchonema sp. JSB1_4
CCATATACATGGAATTTTTTGCGACTGTATTTATGTTTCATGTCGTGTGTGCAGGAAACAAACCACCCAAATCCAATCAATTCATTTCTGCGCATGCAGGCATCATCCAAACGTGTGCAACTGGACCAGCTGCAAGCTTCGTGTGACCAGTTGACAAACATGACGGCAGACGAAACTGCCAAAGCTGACTTGGCGCACAAAATACAGTTCTTGACGCTGCCGTACGACGAATTGCAGCGGAAAATTGGTCCGTGACGGTTTTCTGTGTCGTAAATTTAGAAGGCCCCGCCAGGAGATTGCTATGTTGTGGGATTAGATGGATTTGTTTTGCTTTCAGCCAGTCTAATCGACGCGTGCAACAACGTTCTGAACGAAAGTCAGCAATTTGACAAACAATTCGAGGATCTTCTGACTTGGGTGTCGGCCACTAAGCGCAATCTTGCTAGCCAACCCGCCATATCCGCTGACAGGGACAAGCTCAAGGAACAGTGCAGCTCGTTTGAGGTATGAATACTTTCTTGCTCTTTCGCTTGATTAGAGAGACTAATTGACCCGCTACATACGTGTAACGTGCCTAAATTTACGTTGTTCAACCAAATTTCTGTTTTATTTTGACAACACCCTCAGTTATCATGACGATCGGTGATAATGTCCACAGCTGAAGATAACACCAACTTTTATGTCGTTCAGCCCACCTACCAAGACGTACTCAATCGCGAGGGTGCCGTGTCGATGTTGCGTGCACGAGTGAATGACTTGTTGTCACGTGATCAGGACACGCCTCAATCAATCAACGATCGAATCGATAATCTTGACGGTGAATGGCCGTCGGTGTTGATGGAGACCAAACAACGACATTCGAATCTGAGTCGGGCATCCGAGCTTTGCGATCGGTTCGGCATCGCGATCGATGCCAATCAAAGTCATCTGGCATTGATCGAACAGAAGCTCATCGATCTGCAGTCCGGTTCGTTGCCCGAAAACGTCGATGACGCACGATCCAAATTGCAATTGATCGAATCACTCCAATCCGAATACTCCATGACCGAACACGACCATCGCGCTGTGTTGGAGCTGGCCGCCAGATACAGGGAGGCAACCCAAATCGATCAGACTAGCGCGATCGATGAGAGAATACAGACCTTGCAAGCGCACAAGGACAGAATTGCACGACTATTTGAAACATCGTTGGACAATCACAGGCAACAGATGAAGTTGTGGTCGGACTATAGCCAGGCACTTGATCGGGTCACACAACATGTGGACAGGGTGGACGAACACAACCAAAGGATTGATGTCGACACACCCAGGGCTGGAGTCAAGCTGCGAGCGTTGCAGGAGGAAATTAGTGGTTCGTTGTTATACATGTACAATATTTTATTGACATTTATGTTCGAGATGCAGCTTATCCTGCTTTCCAGGTCCAATTCAATCGGGGTTGAGTGCAGCTGACAAACATTGTGACGGTTTACTGTCACACGTACGCACACACGCCACACATCAGGCCCAGACGATTGCTGATAAGTGCAAAGCTGACGTGGAGCAGGTATGTATGGAATATCAATGATTTTTTTTGTTTGACTGGTCACTAATTTCAACAGCGTATTCAACAGTGATGGGCATGCTAACATAAATAATTATTCTTTCCCGAACGCACCAAGTTCGCCGACATACTTCATTTGTGCGGGTTTTGCAGTCTTTTCCTACTTGCAGGTTCGCGAACGTGCGCGTTCCCTTGAAACATCAGTCGACCACAAACTATCCGCAGTGGATGCAACCGAGCAGTCGGTGTCGCAACTTCGTGATCGAGCCACATCGTTGGGTCGTGATGTACGTCGATTGGACTCGACAGTGAATGAGCTGCCGCCAATCGGTCGACATCCGGACGAACTACGATCACAGGCCGATCACGTCATCCAACTGATCGATGATGTTGAGGGTGTGCGGAGGAAGGTGGAGGAGACGAAAGGGCAGTGGATGCAACTGGGACAACCTGCAGATCAACCCGATGTCAGTGCCGGACTTGCGCAATTGCACCACTTGGAGGTTAGAATGGGTGATTTCAGTTGTTTTTCAAACGTCCAATTTCACCAATGGATCTTCTCAAAGGAGGATCTGGATCACATCAATGCCAAATGTGACCGTCGCAAGACATCGATCGAACAGACAATGGGTGATTTGGACGATCTCACTGCCGGACTGAATGATTCACATAATCGAATTGTCGATGCACTCGGACATGACGTTTTACAGCAGGTGTGTGAATCACAGCTAAACAACATTTTTCATCCTTATTTTTTTAGTTTTATCAAATGTTGTCCAACGCAATCACATTGTGTTCGCTCAGGCCCGACCGAACGGCATAGCCAACATCCAATCCTCCCAAGAGCGTGTGCGTGCATTCCGCACAGAGTTGCAGCCACTGAACAATGATGTACATTCGGTGCTGGCCAAAGGCAGGGAGATCACCAAAACAGCAGCGCCCGGTGTCAACACAGCTTGGCTAGAGTCGCAAACGGCCAAAGTCGGTGACGCATGGCACGAGCTGCAGACAAGGGTACGGTAGTTGTTTTTGTACGTGGTTCAGAGCACTGTACCACTTTGTGTGTGTGCTATTTATTGATGGGCATGATGTAGCATTGGATATTTAATCCAACAATAACAATCGATATCGATTTTATAGATCACCGATCGTGAGAAAGACCTCGACTCGGCACTGTTGGGTTTGGGCAACTACGAGGACACGTTCAAGTCGCTGTTGACCTGGCTAGAGGACACAGAGGAACTGGTAACCAATCAGAAACCGCCGTCGCCCGACACAAAAGTGGTCAAAGCGCAAATGCAGGAGCAGAAATTGTTGCAGGTTCGCGCCATTGGCCAAAAAAGTTGAAGTTGTGACTTTTCAAAAAGTATAATTGCACATTTTTCTGCAGAAAATGGTTGAGGACAAGCAGCAGTCCATCGATTCGTTCTGTTCGCTGGTTGAGCACATGCAAACACTGGCACCGGACAACGCCGAATACGGAATGAACAAGCAGCACGTCACCGACAGGTCAGTAGTTCACATACAACTTCATGGCGACAAAACGTGGGTACGTTATGTTGGCAAAATATCTGGCTATGCATTCAGAACATGTGCTTTCATGTGCAAGTGAGTCAATTCATCTGCGGTGTGCGCGTGTTGTGTGCAAGTGCGATGTACATAGAGACGCATTTTTATATAATCGCAAAAGTAAACCTGCTTTGGAGTGTGTCCCTCAATGCGCACAAAATAAATATGCGCACAAACAACTCCATGGTTTGATTCTATGTTCCCAGCTGGAGTGCAGTTTGATAGACACATATACCTGCCGTAAAGCCAATCCAAGTCGTAATATTTATTATCACACATGTCACTGGCACAAATCCACAATTTTAAAATAATATTTTCATAAAACGTATAAGAACCACACTCAAACTCGCCCTCTGTGGTCAGGTACAACCGTTTGGTGGATGCCGTCTCGCATCGTATGCAACAACTGCAAGACGCGTTGGCACTCTCTGAAGAATGGGCCGTACAACTGGCGGACATGCGCGAATGGTTGAAGAATAAGGAGCATCGGCTCAAAGACCTTGGCAACGTGCCAACAGACCCCGAGAAAATCAACGAACTGATCGAAATGCAAAAAGTACGAGGTGCACTACAAAATGTGCGACGCATACAGTATGTGCCTGATTCAAACCGCAGCCTGATGTTTCAGCAAATGGCAGTTGAGGTGTACGAATACAAGCCGTACGTGGACGGACTGGTCGAACTGCAGGAACGAATGGTGACGCTCGTGTCGCAGGCCGATGCTGATGAACTTGAGAAGCAATTGGCTGAAGTCGAAAATCGGTATGATTATATGGTTCTTTCAGAGTCTTCTGAAATGTTCAATCATTTTTTTGTAATGTTCAGCTACGATCACTTGGGTGCCTCGTCCGAGACGGTCGGACAACTGCTGATTAAGATGGTCTCGGGTCTGATGGCGTTCTTTGAATCTGCCGATCAATTGATTCAATGGTTGAACGAGGCCGATGGACACATGATGGAGTTCGAACCGATCGATGTGTTCCCAGACGAATTGAACGAGCAAGTGAATGGCGTGGCTGTAAGTCGTTGATTGATCGATCGATTGATTGATTACAGATGATTGGCATCAATGCACAGGAACTGGCCGAGCTTGTTGCCAACAAGGAAAGTGATGTGCGCGTGCTGGTGGAGGAGGGACGTGAATTGTGCAAGAACACAAACGGGGAGGACGCCATGCATCTGCAGACGAAGATGGACAATCTCAGACGGAAATACAACGATCTGAATCAGGCGATCGTGCAGAAAATCACCGTTCGTTCATTATTTCTCTGCTTTTCTTTGTGAAACATCACCAAGCCACCAACCTTGGTTGCAGTTGTTGGAGCAGGCGATGCCGCTGGCCGAGACATTCCACGAACAACACGACAAGATCAACATGTGGCTGGATGCACTGGAGGCAGATCTGGAGCGCATCGATGAGGCCAATCTCGACCAGCAGGCTGAGCTGTTGCACAACATGCAGCTGGACATTCAGGTGATCCTCACCGTATTATGCAGAATGGCTAACCCTTTAGCCTCATGGCTTACCAAAGGGCAGTACAATTGTGTTATCTGTCTAGTGACACCCCTTTCTATTCACATTTCATAGGCGTTCCGCCCGGACCTTGACCAAGCGAATGCGGCCAAAGGCCAATTGGCCCAATTGTCGCCGGCCAAAGCCGAAATCCTGAACGATCTGGCAATCGCCCTAAATCGACGATTCGACGCTGCGTGCGACATTGTGCAACGTCGATGTGAACGACTGGATATGACCAGGAAACGGTCGTTGGAGGTCCGTGTTTGAGGGGGGTGCTTCCTTGCTTGGGTTGCCCTAAAAATGCTACGAATATTGATATGTTGCTTAAATTCTAATTTGTTGTGATTCCAGTGATAGTGTGTATGTGTGCTATTTGCTGTCGTCACAAACATTTTCAGCGACACGTTTGAAGGCTGAGTCCCAGCTGTTAAAGTCATAACCACAAAACTAGTTCACTGTTTACGAGGAAAAAGTATAGCAAACGTCAAAACTACAGGTTCTAAATGACGTTGATGACCTGCTCGATTGGCTGTCCGAAATCCAACAAAGAATGGAAGCTGATGGCGGGGCCGTCGCCGTGGTCGAACAGGTAAGGTTTTATTCAATTTTTGTAGTTTTCGCACAAAGTCACGAACTATTGCAGTACCCATAATCATGCAGGCGCGTCAACAACTGCGCAACCAACGTGCCATGAACAACGACATCGTGTCACAGAAGACACGTGTGCGTGACATTACGGCAAACATCAAACGATTGTTGCGCGACTTGGATGTGAGCACTGATGAGGCGTCGATTGTGCAGCACAAATTGGAGGTTCGTTCCTTCAGGGCGCAAGTCAAAAATTCAGATTGAAAATATTGATGTACAGTCTTTGTGCAGGAGTCTAGCTGTGCTTTTATATGTTCAGGACCTGCACCAGCTGTCCGAGTCGGTGTCACACCAATCAATCGATCGTCTGACCGTGTTCGAGCAGTCAGTCCCGTTGGCGGAGGACTTTGATGAGTCCTACATTGAGATCGACCAATGGGTGATGATGATGGAGGAGGAATTGAACAATTGTCCCACGGTCACCTATGGACTGCATCCAGATCAATTGGCAAAGCAGAAGGCGCACAACAAGGTGCACACAAGGAGGGGGCATTCCAGATGGGTTTGAAGTTGAACTATTGTGTGAAGACTGAAGTTGGCACACAAGAACGATGTCGAACTTGGTGATCGGATCGAAATTGTCCTGGTCATGTGCATTTTCGCATTCAGGATATTAAGAGATTTACTGGAGCGACTAAATTCGACCAGCGTAAAGGTGGTGTTCATTTTAGGTACGGGAACAGCTTAGGCCTAAACTATGTATATGATGAGGTGACAATGATCTCAGCACACAGCCGTGTAATCAATTACCTATTGTGAAGCATCTGCCCAGGAGCTCATCAACATTCTTGCCGAGAACAAGCCGCACATCGAAAAGTTCGAAAAGACGGCCACACTGCTCGCATCCTACGTCATCGAGACGGAGTCGGAGCGAATCAGGGATTTGGCCGAGCATTTGCTCGCAAGGATCAATCGATTGAGAGATCAGGTATGCGTCAATCAGAATATTAGTGGTGAACGCATATAAGCAAATTTATAAATTGATGCCAGATGTAAAAATGTATCAACTGAAAATCCCCCAGGTGCGATCCCGTGACGATGGCCTGAATCTAGCGATGCACGAGTCCTCGCAGTTCACGGACAAGTTGGATCTGTTGTTGGCCAATCTGCACGACGCCGCTAATGTGGTCCGAAATCCCGAACCTGTCGCGGCCAGACCGACCCGGATTCGCGCACAGATCGAGGACAATTGCACGCTGATTGAGAACATGGAGCAGAAGGCGGTCGCCTTGCAGATGGTGAAGGAGGCGGCACGCGACATCGTCGACAAGACAAGCCCCGATGATCCGGTCGTCGCTGGCTAGTTCAGCACACTGTTGTAAACATCATTTTGGATAATTTGCAAAACACGCTCAGTCTGTGTGCAGAAATCACCGACAAACTCACCCATGTCGACCGGCTGTGGGCTGAGATCCAGTCGGGCACTGAGGAGCGAGGGCGCACCCTGGCCGATACATTGATTGTGGCCGAACAGTTCTGGGAGCAGCTGCAGGATTGTCTCGACGCGTTGAATGCGCTCAGGAAACGACTGGACGCCGAAAGTGCACTTGGATGCGACCCAGAAGTGTTGATTGAGCAAAAACGAACACTCGAGGTGCATCATTGCTGTTGTTTTACAATTGCGCGCACAGGCCTAGGCATGTTGAACGTGCATCGTTAGGCATGGTAACAACGGAAGTGACCGTCAGTCACGTTGACCTCAGTGATATCTGATGGGGCTGATTCCAAACACCATAACAACATTATCATCCATTTTATAGATAATCAACGAAGAGCTTGAGAATACCAAGCCGCAGACGACGGTGGTGAAAGACAGCGGGGCACATTTGATGTCCAAGTTGGGGGCGACTGAACAGCCTGAAGTGCAGGTGTCCATGAATGAGTTGGACATGATATCGGACAATGTGACCAGTTTGTATTCGAAACGACACGGAGATCTGATAGAGGCCATGGATCGGTCGATGGCATACCACGAAAAGATCAGGGACATTGATGCTTGGCTCAAGGTTCGTGTAAAATCTTTAGTTTATCTTTTACTATTTTAGCTTTCCTACATGTGTGAAGTCGTCAATAACTTATTCTTTGCCATTGCAGTCAGCAGAGAAGAGAGTTGACAGCGCAACGCCGGTGGTCCAAGTGAGACTCGATCAGATCCAATCGGAGCTACAGGCATTGGACGAGTTCAGGAACGAACACGAACTGAAGACCATCGAGAAGGAACAGATCACTCAGGTATGGTGGCTGGCAGAAGTTTCAATGGTGCTTTACCTGATTCTACAAGGCATTGACAGGCTTGCTACGAACTGGCGGAGACAACGAATCCGGCCGAGGCGATGGCCATCAAACGACCGTTGCACGACATCAACAGACGATGGGACAGGTTGACGACGGCCGTCAACTTCAGACAACAACGGCTCGAACACGCATTGTTGGAGATGGGACACTTTCAGCAGGTTGCTATTGATATTCAGAATTTAGGTACACCATCTTTGATATTGTGAAACAGCAGCTGGTCATTGATTCAGGCGTACGACCAACTGATGGATTGGATCGGTAAGACCGACGCGACGCTTCGTGATCTGCACCCGTCGCCGGGCGATTTGCGACAGAACGAGATCGAACTGGCCAAACACGGTGTGATCGCCAATGACGTTCAGGCACACGGTGTCAGCGTTGAAACATTGCAGCGGGCCGCTGAGAAAATGCCGAATGAAGGTATGTATGATATAATGAATGCGGACTGCCTTGATTTTAATAAGGGATCCAACACAGTTACTCGTTTTGTTATCATGCCCAAGCCAGTGTCACACAAACTGCAGGTGGCGATAAACAAGCCAAGATCGAAGCATTGGATGACAAATGGAAAGCACTGACTGATCTGGTCGCATCGAAACTGGCCGAATTGTCCAAAGCCAAACGCGAAGCAGAGTCGTTCGGTGGTGACATCGACAAATGGATACATTGGCTGGATGACATGCACAACGCGATTGGCACAAGTAGACCCACAGCTGGACTGCCAGAGACCGCACAACAACAGTTGGAGGATTTCGCGGTATGTGGGGAACGGGGGAATGTTTGGAAAGGATTAGAAATATCCAACCCCATGTTGAATTGAAGTTCATGGAAGGACTAGGCACCTTGTTACATATATCAGGCGATCGAACGCGAAATCTCCGATTCGACGTCGGCATTCGAGCAACAATTGCGCGATGGTGAGGAGCATGTGAGCAAGTCGGACGACGGTGTGAACACGTTCATCGCACAGAGACTGCGACAGATGAAGACAAAATGGGAGACTTTGTTGACGAAGAAGACCGATCGACGCACAAAGTTGGAGTTGGCCTTGCGCGACGCCGAAGAATTCCAGCAGCAGCTGACTGGCTTCAATCGTTGGCTGACCGACACCGAACAACAACTGAACTCGGCAACGGCAGCATCCAGGATTGAGGACACATTGAGCAAACAGATGAACGCGCATCAGGCACTGGACAAGAGTGTGCTCGCACAGAGAGAACAGGCACAACAATTGAACAGCAAAGGTATACGCGAGACATTTAATAATTTCATTTCAATCAGCTATAGTCGCCAACTGCCAACCATGTTGATGTTTCACATACACAGGTGCCAAACTACAACATTACTGCGAGAAGCGCGACGCGATCCCGATCAAGAACATGCTCGTGACGGCCAAGCATCGGTTCGACAAATGTGTGTCGCGTACAGCAGATCGCACACGACAACTCGACACGGCCGCGCGTGAAACATCAGAGTTTGCGGCGTTGCACAGCGCACTGTCGACGTGGCTGGACGCGTCCAAAGCCGAACTGGATGCGCACGCTGCACAGCCAGCGTCGAACGCTGAGAAAGTGAGGGACGCACTCGGCAGACACAAACAATTCCAGCAGCAGTTGTCGGCCAAACAGACGGACTTTGACGCGACCATCAGGAGTGGACGACAGTTGAAGGACCACGCACCCCTGCCCGAACAGGACACAATTCAGGGCATACTCACGCAGATACGACAGAAATGGAACGATATTTGCAAGTGCGTGCTATTATTGTGACTTTGTGTTTGTCCTTCCGGACTGATTATGAGAATAATCATTTCAAAAGCCCTCTTCAGAACATCGATCAACCGTCAACGCACATTGGAAGAGGCCCTGTTGCTGAGTGGTCAATTCAAAGAGGCTGTATCGACCCTAATGGACTGGTTCAACACAACCGAACCGACGCTGAACCCAGATCAAAAAGTTCACGGAGACCTGGAAACTGTGAGTTTTCGTGCATTTTTTGGCATTTTAGGCCCAAGTTTGCAGAATGTAATCGTAATTTAGTAATCGTAAACTCTCAGGTGAACGAACTACGTGACCAACACAAACAACTCGAAGCCGAACTGACAGCCAGGGAATCAAGTATTGAGACGATCAGGAAGGCTGCCAATGACCTGCGAAAGGACAGCGATGAACAAAGTCGAAAGGTAGAGTGACGTTTCAATCCGATAGCTCATATTAAACGACACGACTGCCGCTGTTTTCTCGCTTTCACAGTAAGCCTCTGCTCTTCAGGACATCGACGAGCAAATGTGCCTTCTCACCGACAAGTGTTCGCAAGTGAAAGCGCTGGCAGCCGAGCGCCACATCAAGCTGTCGCAAGCGCACAGTGATGCTGAGATGTTTCACAAACAGACAAACGCTCTGTTGCAATGGCTGGAACAGACTGAGCACAAGCTCAGGAAAATTGGCGCTGCATCTGGCCGGGCGCAGCCGGAGGTTGAGCAACAGGTGCGTTTGCACAGTTGGTTGTGAAACATCGAGCGTGAATTTAAGCGCTATTGTCATTTCAACCGTTGTTTGGTTTTTTGTAACTCGATATTCTCTCCCGCCGCAGATCGCCGCCCTGGATGCAATAATGGATAAAATCGGCGAAAAAGAGCACGACCTGGAGTCGGCCTACAACGCCGGTGAAGACATACAGTCGCAGTGCCATGTAAAGGCCGAACAGCCGATGAAACATTGGCTTGCTGTGCTCAAATCACGATGGAAGGAGGTTTGTGATGTTATTTACAACTAGTAAACTGACTAATTTCAAAATAAAAAACAAAAACTTTCTAAAATGTTGTTTCAGGTGACTGACTGGGCGGACGACAAGCGGCAAAGTGCTCGTGATGAACTTGCGGCCTTGAAACATCAGGATGCACAGTTGGACGAGTTGATTGGCTGGGTGAACACTAAGGACGACGAACTGCAGCTGGCTGAGGAAATACCGTTGCCGGACAATGTGGAGGATGTGGACGGGTGCGTGATGTTTCACAATCAAACTGTCGTTGTTGTTAACATACTATGATGTTTCACCAGCGCACCAACAATGAAAACCATCACGGTTGTAATGTTTCAGCCTCATATCCGAACACGAGCAATTCGAGGCCGAGCTGCGCAATCGACAGACCGAAATCGACGATCTCACCAAACAGATGGGCAAACGGCCGGATGCCGACGCGACTGATTCGGATGTTCGGACCAATCGAGCAAAGACCGGCTCCAGATTGGAGTGAGTGCTTTGACTGGTCATTGGCATTGTGCCAACGTTGCGCTGCTTTCTGTATTGATCGAAATGAAATCAATTTTTTAGCGTTCGCAAGCCGAATGACAAATCGCAATCGCTCAATCACAAATGGGGTCAACTTTGGCTGAATTCGATCGGGCGAAAACGAAAGTTGGATGAACGAAAGGCGTATCTTAACGAAATTGAGAGACTCAAAAACTTTGGGTAAGAACTTCAAGATTTTGCCCGATTTGTCAAGCTCACCGACACACTTGACACAACTTTTCAGTTGGGATGAATGGAGATCCCGTTACATGGCGTGGATCAACAACAAAAAATCACGTGCACTCGACTATTTCCGACGACAGGACAAAAACGGAGAGGGCAAACTGCCACGCGAACATTTCATCGACGTGATCATTGGCTCAAGTCAGTTTGCTTGTTCCTGATAAACTTAAAACTTGACATTTTTCTTTTTTCCCCAAATTTAAAAGCCAAGTATTCTATAATCAGTTGTGATCTCAGAATTCCCGACCACCCGACTTGAGATGAACAAAGTGGCCGATTTATTCGATAAATCTGGTGACGGTAAAATCGACTACCGCGAATTTGTGAACGCGCTCAGACCAGACAGACAGGTTACTGTAGCTTTGGTTGGTTACTAATTACATAATTTACATTATGTTGCATTTGGGATTCTTAATTGCCAGAATATCAAAATAATTTGACTTTGTTGCCAAAATGTTCTCTCGCCTAATATCACATTTCCAATGCTCACTGATTGTTTCACTCTGCGTTTCTTTGATTCAATTCAAGTCACTCTGTTTGTTGTGTGGTGTGCTCACTGCACACAATGTATTATTTTGAACAATTGAGTTTGTGACTGTGTTGTGTCTGACGTTTGCAGTTGAGTTCGAAGCCACAAACCGAGAAGGAGATCATTCACGATGAACTAGAACGTCAGAAATCGGTGTGCACTTGTCACGCCCGATTCCCGATCAATGAGATGAGCGACGGCAAATATCGGGTCAGTGCACATGTTTGGGTGCGCACTTGTGTTTAGTTTGATTGATGCGCTCTTGTTTTCATTTGCAAACACTGGACTGCAACTTCAACAGTCATACCGGAATAATGAAAAAAATGGCCAATGTTTTTCGTTGTTTAGTTCGGCGAAAGTCAGAAAGTGCGTTTGCTTCGAATCATGCGCTCAACGGTGATGGTGAGGGTCGGTGGGGGATGGGAGGATCTCAGCGAATTCCTCAACAAATACGACCCCTGTCGAGGTTTGGGCCCTGACTTTCAATTTTTCTTTATTGTTTTTGTGGTTCATACTATTTTTCGTGGTTAATGCAGTAGTGCGAAAACGCGGGTAAGCTTCGGTAAAACATTTGTTATTGGTCAGTTGGTTTTAGTGAGTTTGGCTGAACAAATTGGTTGTTGCATGTTGCTATATTTGTGCATTCTATATTGTGGACAGCCACTTGTTTGTAAAACGGGTTGCGATTAATTTGGGAGACCAGTTCAATGCCAACAAAGTACACAAATTCGATCAATTACAGCCAAAGGTCGCACCAACTTCGAGTTGCGTGAGAAGTTCCTACTGGCGGACGGTGTGACACAGTCGATGGGCACATTCATGGAGAGACGTCGATCCAGTCAACCATCTACGTCCGGCGCCGCTGCCTTGCCGCCAAAGGGACCTATATCAAAGGTAGCTAAAGGACAATGTTGCGCATTATTTTTAATGCTTTTAATGCTCATACTTGCCGGCTGAACCAGTGTACCAAAATTCTCAAAACATTTCGTTCAGATTCGCGAGAAGACGGATCGCAGTCAGCCGATGTCGAGTCCTCGTCGACCGTCGGGCGTCCGATCATCGCCGCACACCAGCACCAACGCACTCGACATTGAGGTGGCCAGTGCCATGTCAGGTACAATGTAAACAGCTCGTGAAACATCACAATGTGAGATTCACTTGCCGTGAAACGTCATGCAGTTTATACCTCTCTGTAATGAACCTCGGGATACATAATGAACGACAGTTTGGTCTCCTTAACCGCCAGCCTACATGGTGAACATTCGGTGTGGTGAACAAATTAGTGTGTCCCTAAAGAGGACGCACTGTGATGTGGGGTCTTCTGCATACCGTCGTCAAAACATGACTGTATGCCCTATCCATTGTAGACACACGCATTCCCCAACCGACACCTGGTGCGATCTCATCACGTGGTTCGTCTCGTCCCTCATCCCGACAGTCTGATGCCGGATCGGACGTTGTCGGTGCCGCTGCATTTCCCACGCGAATACCGTCGATTCGCAAGAACAAACCGTCCCCGACAGCTAAACACTCGTAGCAGCACATGCATACAGTCGTGGCTATTTATAATTGGGCAGTTATACATGAATTATACTAATATTGTTGTTGTTGCGGTTGTTTGACATCACGATGTGATTCGATTTGAAACACTGTTTTCATCAATGGCAAATCCAATTGTTTTGTTCTTCTTTACTTTTACCCAAACGCTCACGCTATACACACCCGTCGTCGTTACAACATTTACTGCCAAGCTAATATTTTGATAACGATTATGTGTGTTCTTCATCCTGTTTATGTATTTCACTTTTCCTTTCAAATCAACACGTTGAAAAGCTTACTTGTCGCCGGATTCCGATTTTGTTCGATTTCGATTTGTGCGGTTTCACATATCGAGAGGCGCGGATATGTTCATTTTATTATTTTACGTTTATTTTCGCTATTTTTCTGCGCTTGTTGAGTGTTTCTCTGCTCTTACATATTCCTATGGTGCGTACTATTTTGCGGATTTTATTCAGAAACGTTTGGATTTTTGTTTTTTTCTTTTTTGCCTTAAATCAAGCTTATGTATTTGAAAGATTGAATTTATTATGAACAATGCGACTCTACTTATTCTGCGTGTACATGTGTTTAGCGTTATTCACTTTACATTCAAAAGCAACGAGTGCGTGTGCCTTCTATACAGTAATCAAGTTCCTGAAGCAAAAAAGGTTGTTCGATTTTTTATTTGATTTTTGTTTGAAAAATTTTTAAATTTGTTTTCATATTTTTCCTCGATAGTGTTTATTCGTCGACTGCGATTGTATTTCATACACGTGCTTATATCCACATGTTCAACGCATCCGATTTGTGATGATAAACTTAGAGGATATTGATATGGTATTTCAATTCAAATTCAATCGGTTGTGATGTGAGTTATTGCGATTCATTTATACGGTTGGTATGACAATCAATGGGTGTAGTTTGAGTTGAATCCTCCATCAAAGGTCACACAGTTCTACACCAAACTACAAGAACAGAAAAATTGTGACACTTTCAGCATTCACAAAGTCTTGATTAAGATTTGTCGGGTCTGAAGAGAAAACAGAACATTCTTCTTATTTGATTCTGCTACTGCGTTGGACGACATCTATCTTAAATAGCAAACGACATCAAAATGAAATTAAAAAACGTACAAAAAGATGTCGAAAAGAAAAGTTAGAAAAATAGAATTGAAATATAAACGAAAGAGTGCACACCCTGTATGTTCTCGGCGCACAATATGTGCAAAATGACTAGAGATGAGATGATGGAAAAAAATCAGGACAACTTTATAAATATATTGTCAGAAAAATAGATAAACAGTAATAAGTACACGACAGAAATAACGTGTGGTGCTATCGTACCAGCTTTCTTGAGTAGTTATACACGCACCAAGCAGAGCGTATTGATCTAATAATAATCGAAGTAAAATACTATCCAAATAAAAGTTTGACATCTTTCTATCTGTACACTTATTGGTAAGGTTTGGCTACAAAGTATGTATAAAAAAAACGAGGGAGATTGGAATATCGGACGAATTAGTGAACTCAGCCAAGACGCCATATATGTACAGCAACAATGGAACATCAGCCAGTCAGTTATAATGTGTGCACACATGTGATACACATGGTACACTGCTTATGCACATGGAATATTATACATTCGTATATTATGTATATGCTGGAGAGAAAAATTATCGATTGATTATCGGCTGATTGACATGATGTTTCACTATCCGCACCCACCACAACCCCCACAGCCACCGCAGCCGCCACAGCCGCCACATGCGGCACCACACGCGGCACACGCCCCGCACGCACCACACGCACTACCGCATGCGGCACAACCGGAAGCCGACATCCACGCCGCCGTGTACATTGCTGCTGCACAATCGCCACTGCAATAAATGCGTACTATTAGACAGACAGTTGCAGTGAATGTGTTGATAAAATGGGGTGATCTGTTTATGATCCGCAGTCAATGGGCATGAGAACAAAAATCAGCTCCATTACGAGTGACTTCACTGGAGTGCTTCGCAAAGTAGAAAGCTGTGAAAGAAGTGAAACATCGAAGCGGGTGTAATGATGGCACTGACCCATCATCGTGGCTGGTTGACGCGCCGCCCTGTGCCTCCTTGGCTTTGTCGGCCAGATATCGATTGGAGGGCATCGCCTTGCCGTAGCCACATGCGATTGCCAATGGCCATTTCTGGCATTGGTGACCAATGGGTGAAACGTCATTCGGCATACGTACCTGCACACGTTGTATTCACAGAACAGCTGAGTGAACGACCAAATAATAACATTGAAACATCACCGATGCATACCTTATCCGGATTGCACAGGACGAACAAAGTGGACACGCCGAATATACACGCAATGTGTTCGGCCATGAACGTTGATTTGCACTGAATGCGTTTGCCGGGCATGCGGGCTTGTGCGTCTGCAAGCACATTGGAGTGGTGGTCTCGGAAGCTGTTGAGCGAAACAAGGGTCATCCAATCTTTAAACACGCACCTCCCACAACAAAATGCGTCGAGCCTTCGTTGCCGGGCAAGTCGAATTTTTGCACGGTGTTCTTGAGCAGATTGAACGCCTCGACCTGCAGCTTGCCCGGATTGCCTGGCTTGCCCTTGCCTGCACAGGGGCAAGCTTACAAATACATTTGACGGACATTTGATTGATCAGACACGTGTATATACCTCCTTTGGCCGGTTGCAGTCGTTTGGCGAACCCGGTCCATTTGGCCTTGATGATTGCGAAATCGCCATCTTTGTTCATCACGACCATCGTGCGTTCGTCGGCACTGGACAGATGGGGCAGGAATTGCTGCAATGGAATTCGGACATAAATGGATGTGGAAATAGGATACAAGTTCAGATAATGTGCTACTGTCCACACGCGGCCTTGCATGGAGACCTATGTGAGCATGTGCGAGAACTGACCAGGTTGATATCGAGTTGTTGTTTGCTCGGCAGACAGTCAGCACCGATCAGATGTGCCATTGCCAACAGTCGTTGGTCTTTGCCGTACACCAGGATCATTGACAGCAGACACGCAGCGCTGTGCATCACCTGAACCGTGTATTTGGCACCGTCACGCGCGTCAACCAGGCTGAAACACGCAACTGCGCTTGATAGATCAGGGTACAGTCGGTCAGACATGTTTCAAAGTACGTTCTGACCTGTGCGTGCCGACCCAGGCATTCTTGATGTGTCCCTTGATCAACGCGCCAACATGGCACATATCGTACAGTCGGGTACCGGTGGTGAGTGTTTGCGATCGGAATTCGCCCACATTCAGCTGTAGTTCACGTGCCAACGACAGCGTGGTTGTGATGCTCACTCGGGCCTGACAGATTAGCGGTTGTTCGAGCTTAAAATCAGCGAAGACAAAGTATAACTAATACCGACCTTGAGATGTGTGCTGGGCGAGCCGTTGGCCCTCAGGGTCACATTGGCCACATTCTGCGCCAACTTGCTGTTTGAGGGCGGCAGCAGCTCTTCGAGTGGCGTCCGACCGATCAATCGAACGTGCTCTTTCTTTTGCAGGAATACCTGACATTGAAACATCAGCTTGTCGACACGCTATCAGACTGCATCGCCTTCATCCCCAACCGAAAGCACTCATCCTTACCTTATCGAAAAGGTCGAGTTCAATGATGAGATCTTTTGGACTTCGCCGTTCGAACGGGAATTTGATGACGCTGTTTGCGGTGTGTGTCGAGCCTGTCGAGGCACAGATGCCCGCGCCCGTGTTGATCAGTCCGCCGCTGCCGTCCGTCGGCTGCCAGACAAGGCAGAATCCGTTCTTGGTCACCTACAACATGAAGGGATTGAATATTGACGCCAAGTGACAGTGAAACATCAGCAATTCGACACACCTCTCTGCTGTTGAGTTCGGCATTGAATGTGGTGACTTTCTTTGCGCCATAGGTCAACTTCATTTTCAGCTGTTCACGCTGCGCTGGGATGTCTTTGAGTGTGATTGACGGGATTTGCACCTCGCCGTACGTGATGTTGGATAGGTCCTGTGTCAATTTAACGAAATTTGATTAATTGAACCAACATAGAGACAGGCAACAGCAAGAATTCACCTGATTCTCAAAGCCGAGAAAGCTGGGAGACAAATGTCCGCGATACATCGAGCCACGACGCCAGTATGGCTCGTTGGGAAAGTGATGCGCCCAAAGACGTTTGGTCAGCGATTCGCCTGCACCAATTTTGCTTTTTCGTAAAACAATTGTATGTCATGACAAATAGGGGCAGAATGTTTTACGTAATTACGCATTCCATCCAGAGATCTGTATGCTTACACGCACATCACCACCATTCTCAATCGTACCTTTGAGCAATTTCGAGTTTGCGTTTCTATCGGACACGGAGTCGTCGTGTTTGAGCAATTTCCCCAACAACGCCATTGTGTCCTGTCCGTAGGCGAGTGGATGCACCTGATGTGTGTGCCAGACGAGGTCGAAGTCGTAGCACGGCGTTAGGAATTCGTTGGGGTACGTCTGCTTGAGCAGCAGAAACAGACGATACCTGCACAATGTCAGCTTGGGTACAGGTACAATATAGGTGATGTAAGGAGGGCGTCCAAACAACAGGCACCTTTGGTTTGGTTATCATGCCCATTCGCACCTAATTTTATGTATGACACATTGGGATTAGGCACAGAAATGCGGCAAACCATAATTGTAAGAAGACCAAACTATAAGAAAATAATTGATACAATTTGATTCATTAGTTCTAAATGCACGCGAACAACACCGACCTTCTCACGGACTCATGCAGGAACTTGGGCGATGTGTAATGCGGCAACGAGACCTGGTAGTTGAAGACCCTCTGTCTCTGCGCGGCCGCAGCAATGTCGTAGCTGGACTTTTGCTGGTACACATGGTCACCTGCTGCATGGCTGGCCGCGTGATGTTGTTGACCACTGGCCAGAAAGTCATACGGTTCGGGGTCGCAATGATCGTGCCAGACTTTGACCGACAGTTCATAGCGCTCTTGGATCTCCTCCGAACTCAACAGTTTGTGATCGACCACCATACCCACTAATGTTTCACAGTCTACACCGTAGTGTTGAGGCGACAACATGTGACAATGCCAGACCCAGTGCACGTCCAATGGAGGGATAATGTTCGGGTCTTTGCGTTTTGCCTGAATCAACAAGCGCACTTATGTACGTTTGAAGGTCAGAGGAATCATTTTAAATGGTTCATATTGAAATGGTCAGCTACAACACGCCACCGATGGACATCATGAAAAAGAGTGAAATCGAACCCAAACGGTTACCCTTTACATACAGGCATGGGGATGGAAAGGGTTTGCCCTTCGTTAACGTTATTTTGCCGAGATCGATTAAAAATGCAACTCTAATCCTCAAATCCAACAGACCTGTAACGGCAGCCAATACAATTCATATCGTCTAATGGCATTCTTCACCACTTCTTCCTCATAGAGGATGGGTGCCTTACGATCAATCATTCGCAGAAAGTTTGCTTCGCGTTGGCTCGCTGCCAAGAGGTCGAGTGAAACTTGGATTTCCTGAATTATGCAAGGAAATATGTTGACTTTTCATAATTATCTGCATCAGCGCAAACTGCGACGAACCTCGGGCGCCTGTGGCAGTTTTCTGAGTTTGACCGCTGATGAGACGGCTTCATAGTTGGGAGGTGGTGGTTGCTGTTGGGATTGAGGGGGTGAGGGCGAGGGCACCGTCTGTGACTGCGCTGGCGGCATTTGTTGATGCATTGTGAATGATTGACGCCAAACTCTGCAGACATAAATGAAACTGTTTCCCATGAACATTGCGACTATGAAACACAATCACGCGAATAAACGAAGTTATGAAACGAAATAACGTGTGCAAAGCACAAAGACAACAAGATACATACGTATTTTATATCACTGTTTTGACGTTTATGCTTTTTATTCAGTAACACTACAAAGTGTTTTGAAATTGCAAAAATGGTCAAACGCGAAATTACGACAAGACAACTGTGGAAACGAGCAACGGATTGGAAAACAACAATTTTTTCTGTGTTACTACGTCAGAACGAAGTTGAAACCAGTATGTTTTTGACACATAGACAAACGGGACGAGACATGATTCATCGCGACCGTACACATATGAGTGTACCGGTATATTTACATGACAAACGGAGTCTTCGTGCTTCTTTTGCTAACCGGGTGATATTCTTTTGTGCCACACTATACCAACCAGCAAGGCACCGTAACATGCGTATTTTACCTACAGTACCTACCTTATGAGTCATGCGTTCATCAGTATAAGTTGACGGTAAACGTGAACACTCTAAAAGGTCTGCGGCTAAAAATAGAGAACATGTCAAAATCAATTTGAGGCGGGATGAATGCAAAAAAATGTGGGTGATGGTAGACGTAGTCAAACTATAGAATATTAGTGCTGCGCATGTGAGCTTATGTTTAATAAAATGAACCCATAAATGAAGCTTGTGCGACACCGGTATGAGCTCGAACAGCTACATATATACAATACCTACACATTATGTACATCCCATGGGAGTCATAGCCTCTGCTCATGCTCTCGCGGCAATAACATTCTGCTGTCTGCTCAACATGACTCAGTGTCTCGTGATGTGACAAAATATTCCGCCCTCACATGCGCGAGACTGTATACGTATACTGTATGTGTCCTAACACGCTGTGGTATACCTAAGGAGGTCATGAAACTTTACAAAGAATGCCTTGTTGCCAAATGGGCTTGCAGCTGTGGCTCGCGCGATAAGAAATGTCTGATGCAAAGAGATAGAACACAAAAACTAGCGCAGGTGGTGGGTCCCGTGGCCGAAAGGTGCGGGTAGCACACACTGAGGAAAAGGTACCCGATTTCAAGTGACACGGGTCCATCCATCTCTCACGAAAGCGGAAAGAACGAAACCGCAAAAAACGTCTGGCATCAGATCTGGCCACCGTGTGTGGCATTCGGCTCCATATTTGCGTTATGATTCATTGCTTCGAATTGGAGCTGCGCATAAATCAACATTTTGCGGTTTTTTGCAGCCGGACAAAATGACATTTTGAAATCTCTAAAGATTTTCGGTGCCTTCAAGTTTACACGAGAAATGAATCTCCGCGCAAACCGCAGCCACACTTGCATATGTCCCGGTTGTGGATTATTCATAAAAGTACGAGCTGGCTTTTGATGGCATATGCGTATCATACAACATGCTCTCTGTTGCACTGGATCCTAAAAACGTGCATTAGCTGAAAGGATGTCAAGAAAGGGAACGGGTAGCTTCGTATTATAGACGGAGTTTGCTCTCAAATGTACCCACACAGTGGCAGCGGGCGAGTAGCCTGGCACACACCAGCCCCGGAGCCGAAGTATATACGAGCGCAATTTATAAAAATTGGAAAAAATGGTGTGCAGGGGGCGGTGGACGTCCATACATATGTACGTTACGCGAGCGCTGCCCGGGTCATATAATATTTTCTGCATCGAAACGAGGTCAAATTGTGCGACAGCGCTGTCTATGGACCCGTAGTGTGACGGATGACTGCGTCCAACAGGTCAGGGTTGAAAGCATCGTCACAGAGAAAGTCGGCCATTTATGTATGTCATCTGATGTTTCAAGGTAAACCAGGAAAAAGGACAAAAGATAATCCGGCGAAAGCTTACTCTCCTGCTCTCATTTGCCAGAAAACACCACTGGAACTTCAAATTCAAAATCCTCTATGAACGCAGCAAACACTCACATGTATGCAGAATATGCTAAAAGTGGAACACGATACGTTCCATCACTCCGCGCCCGGAAACGAAGCCAAACGGAAGGTCGACTTTTCAAAAAAAAACTGGAAACGGCGGAAAGCAGGTTTCAGTTGGGTGCACTCAATGTAAACGCGTCGTGTTGTCCGCTGATGAGACTGTTGTTTTGAATGCGCTGTAAAAACACACATACGCTTCACGCCTTATCACATACTTGAACAACCTCGAGTGCGAATGAATGGTGCAGTGAGTGACAGTCGACAAAATACATATACAGTTCAGCAATGCTGCAAGCCGTTAAGCCATTATCGTTATCCTCTTGGACCACAAGTGGTTGTTGTGATGTGAGAGTTAAAAAAGCCGACTGTTTTGAAGAAATCCTGACTGGCAAGCAGATGAATCGTGAATTGTTTTTTGAAAGTTACGATCACCAAGTGCAGGCGATAGTCAAAGTTCCTGTTCGTTAGCTACAGTGGAAGGAACACCTGTTAAACTGGACAGATATGTACGACAAGAATAACAAATGTGGTCAGCCCAGGCGCCGCTTTGAGCAGAGCATACAATGGAGGTCCCGGGGATTTGTGCGCAATTTTGTGTCATCAGTAGGGGGCGCTGCAGAGCAGAACCGACATGGTGAAGTGAAGTGCTGCTGTTACTGAAACGAAATAAGAGCAGCGCGGAGCTGCTTTAGGCGACAGGAGCGTTAAAAAACCAGTGTCGTCTGAGAGAGAGTGCAGTGCACGTACATAACGCCTATAAACATTAGCTAAGGGTGCATATGGCAGTTAGCAGACGGTCGGTGCCGAAGGCCGCCACCACCAAAATCAATACTCGCTCTGTGCTTGCTTCAGTCCATAGACACATGTACATGCAATGTGGGTTCAGTGCAGCGCACGCAACCGCGTCCGGTAGTCGGTGAACGATTGCGCGTGTGCCTTTACAATAGGGCACAATTGTAGAGAGAATACAGTGAGCAATGCACTCGAAGTGATGACAGGCAGTCTACTGCTGCGATAATAATGTGTGCGGCGGATGCTTTTTTGGGACAAAACTGTTCGTTTAGGCCACTTTCACAATGCATGCTGGTTGCGGTCAGATCGGCCCACGACCAAACGTCAAATGTTTAGCTTCAGTGTGAAGTTCACGTTTAGTTTTGTATGAGTAATTCAACAGAGCAAAGCAAATCTTCCAAAGCAAGCCGAAACATTTTAGTATCGCCCCCGAAAAAGTCTCGGTGCACCTATGTATATATTATACATACAAAAAGTTTATCCACTTCTGAAATTTTCAGTCAGCTGTAAATTACAGTTAGTTGAGCAAATAACATTGAACCGCAGTCCGCATTTCTTTGCTTTCACAATGCGCACGCGTTGGGATTGGTGGGTTATTTTGAAAGCTGGTGCGTGTTCAGTGTCTCACGGCCTGCATTTCCTTGACCCGCAGCATTGTGAAAGTAGCGTTAGTGGACTTGAGTTTGGGCGCCATTTTGGCCACCGTTTGAGGTTCCTGATTGGGTCATGAAATATAAATGATGTCAATTACAGCAGAAACTGAACCGGCAATGGGCTTGACCCGAACGTCGACGAAAATACGCAAACCTCATTTCCGCAGCTAAATCACGAACAACTGCGACGACAGCTTTGGGCACATGCGACGAGCGTTAGCGCTGCTATTAGGTTCGTTTCGGCCGTTTGATGGTAAGAGCTGCGTGATGCTCAAAAAAGCTACTCGGATTTTCGCACGAAAACAGAGCTCGATTTGGGTACTGTAGCGCACGAGGAATAAATTTGGGATACTAACCGATTCAATTATAATTGCGGAACTGGACAGTAAATTTAGCAACAAGCAGGAGCTGAACAACTTCGCAGTTTTTAGAATCTAAATTTAGCGCATGCACTGTAGCCTGGAGGGTGATAAATTGAATGTAACTGGAACACGCCTGGCGTGAAGGCGCGCTGATAACCAACAACGCATGGCTAATACCACTGTCGTCAAACCAACTAGTCAGATCTCGCCGCCAAATCAAGCAATGATACACGAGCCCCACATGAGCGCGAGAAACAATGCATGTGATGCGACGACCGGATTTGACCACAACACTACAAACCCAACGTCTGGGAGCATGTGTGGACAACAGACCTGACCAACACCAGACCGCTGCAATGTATCACTACATATTTATCTGACATAGGAACCTGACCGCAGACAGATCATTAAAATGTTCAAAACAATATTAAATCGAGGATTATAACTTTGTGCCTAACAAACGAACCTGCTTCCACACAAACGTTAATGTTCAAATCAATCTGCACAGAATTCCGAAGGTACAGAAGTTTAGATTTAGGCATTCTTACAACAGCAGCAGGGAGATGTTTCACAATTTATACACAGAGGCAGTGGCAACATCAAGACAGGTGACTTGCAATCATTTTTTGACTAATTATCTAATTTTTGTATAACTACCTACCCTAACGAGACGTAAATAACAAACAACACGCACATTTTATGTAAACTCGACCAATTTTTGTAAAGTTCTGTCTGAGCAATTCAACGGAAACACTACGCCATCGGAAACAAGTGGCTAATCATTGTTGCACGTTGGATGGAGCTCGTCTCATTTTTGAAATTGTGGAAAAAACGACGCGTTCAGAAATTTCCACTCATGGCTGGCAATACCACCGATATGAAAAAGACCAGAGACGATATATTCTTAATCAATATCTACACATAAAACAGGTAATAATAACATTAACAATATTCCACACGCTTCCATTTGTGCTTGGGAGCCAGTTCTTTTAAAAAAGAGACCAACAAAATTGGTAATATCCTAACTGTTAAAGTTGATAAACGAAAAAGCATGGAACAATATATTAGATCAATACAAACATGTTTATAAACTACGCACAACAGAGTAGTAGCAGCACATATGTAAGTTCTATTCCTTCTTGAAGGTCTTCAAAAATCCGGTAACTATATCCTTGAGTTTGGCCTCGACTGATTCGCTAATCTGGCCTTCGGTCATGATCGTTTGGAGCAGCTCTTGGTGGGAACCACGCACGTACGCCATGAATTCCTGCGATAAAACAACCAGGGTCATTTCATTCCAATCTCATTTATTTATTGCCTCTTATTTCGTTGCGCGGTGGTAAGTTGTTGTTGTTGCTAGATTCATGCCCAAATAAGGCTTCGTCAAGTGCTTTTACCTCCTCAAATTTGGTGATGAGTCCTGGGTCGACCTTGTCCAAGTGACCACGCACGCCAGCGAATATGCACACAACTTGCTCGGCAATAGACATGGGCACTGAAAAACAACCACCGACATTACATATAGCAATCGATGGCCAATCGGCAACAACCACCAACCATATTGTCCCTGTTTCAAAAGTTCAGTCAGTCGTACACCGCGATTCAACAACTGCTGTGTGGCGGCGTCCAGATCTGAGCCGAACTGCGCAAACGCGGCCACTTCACGGTACTGTGCCAACTCGAGTTTCATGCTGCCGGCGACCTGTGTAATCGATTCACGACTATTTGCAGCAAACATTCATTGGAAACGTTTCTGTCGATTGGACAGGATGAAGGCGGGCGAATCAGAACTTCTTAGAGGATGGAATGTTTCATCAATGTTGTGCAGTAGGCTAAGCGGTCATCATATTCGCATCGTAAGTAGGGATCGGTATGGGGGGCATGCCGATAGCCGATTATCGATACTTCGCAAATGCCGATACCCGATAGTTCATGAAAAAAGCCGATACACGATACTCCGAAAATAGCTCGATACCCGATAGTGCTAAAATACTAGTAAAAACACCGTTTTTAAACCAAAACTGAGTTTTTTGGCACACGTCGCGCGGGATTTTTTAAGATGGCCATTGAGTACTGCGCGCAACAATTTTTTCAAAGTTTTTAATCGCGAAAAGTGTAGTACCCGATACCTTGGAAAAACATACCGATACCCGATATTTTTTGGGTGCCGTGCCGATACCCGGTAGCCGACACCTTCCGATCCCTAATCGTAAGTAATGAATTTGATTGCTACGGAAGCGTTCATAGCGCTAATACAACCAAAAAGCACAGCCCCCGACCTGTTTCATAGCCTTGGTCTGCGCTGCACTGCCCACCCGACTGACGGACAGACCGACATTGATGGCTGGACGGATACCTTTGTAGAACAATTCGTTCTCGAGGAAAATCTGTCCGTCCGTAATACTGATCACGTTGGTGGGGATGTAGGCCGACACGTCACCAGCCTGTAAACAAATAAATCCAATCAGTTTCGAGCTAGCCATGACTACACGACTCGGGCGACACACAACGAAAATACGAATCAGAACTTCTTAGAGGACACAGGAAGATTCGTCAGCAAAATGTCAGTGGAATTAGTTGTTCATCACATTCGATGTGCGTTTTTTTGACAATCATCAAGTCAAAAATGAATCCAATCCCTGCTGTGCGCACCTGTGTCTCAATGACGGGCAACGCAGTGAGTGATCCGCCACCAAACTCTTCGTTCATCTTGGCAGCGCGTTCCAACAAGCGACTATGCAGATAGAATACATCGCCGGGGTACGCCTCACGACCGGGAGGACGGCGCAACAGCAACGACATCTGACGGTACGCCACCGCCTGTGCAGGTGAAGCGCAGTCAAGCGTTACATTCATTGGTTGTTACTAGCGTAAAGATAATCTGTTATGAAATTTCGAGTTTCCGCTATGCGAGATAGCGCACCTGTTTCGACAAATCGTCATAGATGATGAGCGCATGTTTGCCATTGTCACGGAAGAACTCTCCCATGGTGCAACCTGAGTACGGCGCCAGATACTGCAGGGGCGCTGCGTCGGACGCCGTCGCTGACACAACAATCGTGTAGCCCATCGCACCTGCAATGCACAATCACGCATCAATCCCGTTTTCTGAGCTATTTTTGTTCAAATTACTCGTTTTAAGGTTATTTTCGAAACGCTTTGGGCACCCCATCAGCACGGTCAATTCGTATAAGCACAACGGAATACATTGTTTAGCCACTAACAACCAAACATAGCGCACCGGAGTCGGTCAATCGTTTCACAATCTGCGCGACGGTAGATCGTTTCTGTCCGATGGCCACGTAAATACAGTACAACTTCTTTTTCTCGTCTTTGCCCTCATTGAATCGTTTCTGGTTGATGATTGTATCGATAGCAATGGCCGTTTTGCTGCATTGAGATTGATACATGTTTCTTGGTCCTATTTTGCAAATGCAAAACACGATCAAGTTGCCATACCCTGTCTGTCGGTCACCAATGATCAATTCTCGTTGTCCACGACCGATGGGCACAAGCGAATCGACAGCCTTCAGGCCGGACAACATCGGCTCCCGTACACCTGCAACCGTTTGTTTATCCATGTTACAAACAAAAACATTTTCTGACAATAACAAACTAGAAAGAACACCGACTAACCAATACGAGGAATGATACCGGGCGCTTTAATGCCGACACGACTGCGCTTGGCGGCCTTGATCGGACCCTGAACCACGATAATAATTTTTGATTGCCACAGTCATTCGACATGCAACAACGCACCTTTCCATCGATGGGATTGCCCAACGCATCGACGACTCGGCCCAACAACGCCTCACCAACAGGCACGTCCACGATGGCACCCGTTCGTTTGACAATGTCACCCTCCTTGATCTCTTTATCGTTACCGAACACCACAACACCGACGTTGTCTGGCTCCAAGTTCAGCGCCATGCCCTACACAGTTGATGTGACATGAGGAGTTTTCTTGAAAAAATCAACGCCTTCAAAATCGGCTGTACCAATTGCTACTAAATTGCGAATTTCTTCGTATGTGTCAAATCTTTTGAAGTTTTCGGCGTTTATCCCATCCGTCACTTTTTGCTAAGTACACCTGACGACAACACGTAGTGGCGGTAAGTGAGCAAAACACGATATACAATATTTGCGTTTGGGGTATGAACAGGTCTTCCATTAGGGGTTGGAAAAACGCAGAAAGCTCAACTCAGAAATGGGGATCGGAATTAGGGGGTCCCACACAAACACACAGTTTTGAAAACCCACACATCTGGCTAAACAACCCACACCCATTGATCTAACACGTGATCAGGTAAAAACGGAACCTCTCTTCTGGTGTCAGTTCAAAAATATGTTCAGGACAAGACCAGGAAACTTCAACTGAGTCTCCGAAACCGACCTTCATGCCACCAGAAAATTCCACCATTTCCTCAGCCTGAATGTTCTTGAGTCCATAGACACGACCAATGCCATCACCAATCGACAGCACACGACCAGTCTCTTGTAAATCGATCTTGCTGCTCTGACCGAGAATACGCTCCTCGAGCACTGTTGACACTTCTGCGCCTGCAATTTACACAGACAATTGAGCATTTGTTTCAATACCATAAAGAGGGATTTACACAGCAACGTTTGTTGGTTGACTAACCTGCAGTAGCTGCTAGCCTGGCTGTTGTGGCGACACAGCGTGCATTTTGCTGAATTGGTCCACTGACTTGCTGTAAAACTTTCTTTTGCACAAATGTTTTGTTTCAATTTTTTGCTGTTTGGATTTGTCACCACGCAGTGTAGTTCCTGGTCCGGCGGGGAAATGAGTGTGCCTCCCTATTTTTTTGGAGGGGAAATTAGTATACCTCCCAGGGGCAGACCTGTACGGGAGGAATTTTTTACCCTCGGCCGGTAATGGCTTCAGATCGAAAAATTGGGGGGGGGGGTCTGGTAACCTCGGAAGCAAAATCATGGGGGGGCTGGTATACTTGCGGGCCGGAAAAAAAACCGTTTTTTTTTCGGAAAAAAAACCGAAAAAAAACCGTTTTTTTTCCGAGGCCCGGAAAAATACGTTTTTATTTTTCCGGAAATTTTTCCAAGTGGCAACTTTTGGAAAAAAAACGGTTTTTTTTCCAAAAATTTCCGAAATATTTTCAAGGGTTACGAAAGGATGTTGTCAAAACTAATGTAAATCGGTGCTAAACAGTTCAAAATGAGCACTTTTTAATCTCCAAGTGCATTTTTAGCATGTTTCAGGCCATTTCCCGACAAAATTTTCTCCAAAATAGGCGTTTTTGGACCATGGGTATCCTTAAGTACTGGAAAAATATTTGGAAAAAAAACGGTTTTTTTTCCGGAAAAAAAACGGTTTTTTTTCCAAAAATATATTTTGCGGAAAAATACGCAAGTATAGGGTCTGGTAATTTTTATGAATGAAGTCAGTAGACCTTATTTCAGTGTTACAGAGCTCATAGAGCCATTAGCCATGTATTCTCAGACTCATAAATACGTTTTGGCAGGTTTCTTTAACAAGCACAAGCATTTACGTCGCAAAACAACATTTAAAAACAGAATAATCAAGTTTACGTACAAAATCTGGAAGTATAATACATACCTAAAAAGTTGACCGAAATGTTCAAATTAGTTAAGTAATGCCACGAATCAAGAAACTTTAAAACACTTCTGGTGAGCTAAGAAGACCGGAGACAATGCAATTACGTACAGTTACAATGTGCAGGTATAGGTTATGATGTCATTCAATGCGCAAGCCACAAAAAAACGGGAAACGTGACAAGCATAACTTTCGTTAGATTGAAATGTTGAACTTTCGGAACATGTCAGCGAAGCGCCGCTGAGTGAACTTGCTCACGCTTGCTTGCCCACGCTCATTGTGCTTGCTCTGTGTCATTTCAATTGTCTGTGTGAACGTTAGCTTGTGCAAATTATTTTGCTTACTTTGGAACTACTATGTTGTTCGTTTTACGGGCATCATTCAAGCCCACTTTAGGGCATAGTATAACTGGTGCCACCCAACCCATCAACAAGCTTCGCAGTCATTAATCAACAACAAAGATACAATACCTATGCATATACATGATACCTATACTACTGTATGCCAGCCAACATATGTATACTTTGCATACAACATGGCACTTGAACATTAAAAAAGGCATAACAAGTCATGAGTGACAGAAAATGCGCGCGAAGCGCGCCGACCTGAAGTATAAAAAGGCTAAAATACACGTTTAAAATGCTTTTTGGAAGAGGTACTGGTTTGGATTTTGAGGGGGGTCTGGTAATTTTTGCCGAGGGTGCTGGAATTTACCCTCGGCAAATCCAAAATGACCCTCGGCCGGGCCGAGGGTGCCGAGGGTGGTTGTACAGGTCTGCCCAGGGGGGGAAAGGAGGGAAGACCCAAAATCAGGAAAAAGTCACTTTTTGAGCTGGAAAATTTGACCTATTTTTGCCCCTTTTTGGAAGAAAATCTTCATAAAAAGGGTATTTTGGCGACTTTTGAGAACATTGACCTGAAAATAACACATTTTAGGCCTGAAAATGCCCATTTTAGGCAAAAATTGGGGAAATTAGTGTACCCGGAAGGGAAATTAGTGTGCTAGTCAACTAGTGTGCCTTGGTCGGGGAAATTAGTGTGTACCTTAGGGGGGTCCCCCTCCCCCAGTGCTGTGGCTGGGGGGGGGATGGGGGGGGGATTCCCCCCCTAAGGAGTAGGTACCTTGCAACCACCCCTTGGGGGGGGATGGGGGGGGGAAGGGTAGGTACCTTGCAACCACCCCGGAGGGTACCTTGCAACCATCAATTTATGGTTTTTATAGTCAAAAATGGGTGTTTTTCGACCTCAAAACCCCAAAAATCGCGCGCTCCGCGCGCAAACCTCCATATAATAGGTATTTTAGGCAAATTTTCGGCCAAAACGCAAAAAAGTACCAATTTTTCGGCCAAATTTGCAGTATAATGCATGCAAAAAACACCCTTTTTTCGGACCTCAGGGGTACCTTGCAACCTTCCGGAGGCTGGGTAGGGGGGTACCTTGCAACCATCTGGATCCATCCCCCCCAAGGGTACCTTGCAACCATTTGCCTGCCACTACACTGCCCTCCCCCCAGACACCACACTGTCACCACCAGTGTAGTGGCAGGCAGATGGTGACTCACCACGTATAAGAAAGAAAAAATAAACGAAATTAAGCATTTTCTCTTACTTTGACGAGATTGGTGACGATTCTGGACGACAGCATTGTTGTGGATTCACCGTCTGTCCGTTTCTGTTATCACAGCCGAATAAAACACAATTGACGGCCTGCAGAAAAGCCTATCACTCGTACCTTGCTGTTTGTAAATTGCCTTGCAGATGCCGGCTGTTCGACGTCAATACAGCACAAGCACTAGGGTTAGAGGTCGGGGGGGTACCCGACACCCGACACCCGACATCTGGAAGTACCCGACACCCGACACCCGACATCTCAGAAAAAAAGCCGACACCCGACACCCGACAGTTGCAAAAGAACCCGACACCCGACATCTAGTTTTTGAAAAAAACCCGACACCCGACACCTGTTTTTGGACCAAAAACAGGCAATTTTTTGCTCATTTGCACCATGAGTGCAATTTTTTGGCTCAAGTTACTGAATTCAAGTATTTTCACACGAAATAAACACCAAAATGTCACATTCTGCGTCTTCGGAAACATTTGGTTCGAAGAAAATTTTCTCTCAAAATTCTTCTCTCAAGCAATACTGATGTTTTGAACCGTAAGTGTCGGGTGTCGGCTGTCGGGTGTCGGGTCCGAAAAAACCCGACACCCGACATCTGGGGGTACCCGACACCCGACACCCGACACCTACACTTTTTTGGCACCCGACACCCGACACCCGACAGCCGACACCCGACATCTCTCTAACCCTAACAAGCACAATACTCGTCGCTGAAAATCATCAGTGGAAAAACTTCACTGTCACGGGGGCGGGGTAGTATCAGCTTGCACGGTACGACGGTACACAGAACAGTGACTGACCAAAAACGGCTATTTTGCGGAGCCCGGTAACTTTCGAAAATAAGTTACCCGCCGAAAATATTACGGGCAATATTACGAACGAGCGTTCGGGCGGCCCGAATTTTTTTGGGTCAGATTTTTCAACCCGATTTTTGTCATAATTTTGCAATTTTTGTAAAGCTATTTTTTGGTAAAAAATGATTGCTTTCAATGAAAAAGTTCTCAGATAGACAAGTAGTACTGATCACTAACTTGCCGAATCTGTCGGAAATTTTAGCATTTTTGACACAAGAAAATCACCTTCTTCCAGTAAAATAAGTCACTTCAAAGCTTCGGGCCTGGGCGGGGTGCCCGGCCCGATCCTCCAAATCTTCGGCCCGGCCCGAACCAAAAGCCCAAAATCGCGGCCCCGCCCGGCCCGATCGTGGATTTTTAACCAAATTTAGTGGCTTTTTAGCTATTAAATTTTTTGAAAAGCTAGCAAATCTTCAAGTTTAGTAGCCTAAAAGCTGCTAAATTGTGTATTTTGGCCAAAAAAGCTTGTAGATTGGCTTTTCAGCGGCAAAAAAGCTACTAAGTTGTCAATTTTACTAGCTTCTTGCTACTAGCCCATTTTGAAAAATAAACCCTGGTGAAGGCAGGTGAACTTCTGAAGCCGACTGAACTGTGGTAGTGGACGTGTGGAGTGGAGCAGAGGTCGCAATCGGGCCGGCCGGGCCACGATTTTTGGGCTTTCGGGCCAGACCGGGCCGGGCACCCCGGCCCGACGCTTCTGAAGTGACTTATGTTACTGAAAAAGAAGGGATTTTTTGTCAAAAATACTAAAATTTCTGACGGATTCGGCAAGTTTGTGATCAGTATTGCCTATCTAACGACTTTTTTCATGGAAAACAATGAATTTTCAAACAAAAAATACCGTATTCCCTAAAATAGAGCCCCCCAAAAATAGAGCCCCCCCAAAAATACAGCCCCCCCTAAAAGGGGTCAGTGAAAAAATAGAGCCCCCCCCTTGTATTTTAGGTTTTACGCAGAGGTCGCAATCGGGCCGGGTTTGGCCGGCCCGGCCCGGCCCGAGCCCCCAAATCTCCGGCCCGGCCCGGCCCGGCCCGACCCGTACCCCCAAATCTCCGGCCCGGCCCGGCCCGAACCCCCAAATCTCCGGCCCGGCCCGGCCCGGCCCGAATTTTTGGCTCAGATTTTATTTAACCCAATTTTTTTCATAATTTTTGCGATTTTTGAATCAATTTTTTTTGTTGAACTTTCATTGTTTTCCATGAAAAAGTCGCCAGATAGACAATACCAATGGTGTGGCTGGGGGGTCCCCCCCTAGGTACAGTAGGTAGATGACGCGCCATCCTGGTACAGTAGGTAGGTCGCCGCCGCACGGCTGGTACAGTAGGTTGCTATTTTTGGCTCAAAATGGTATAAAATCCATATTTTTCATTCCAAATAATCGAAAAATTTTGAGGGTTTTAGAGTACATTTTCATCTAAACTTGGACATGAAAAATTTTGTTCCCCCCTAGCTCGGCCGGTCGGTACAGTAGGTAGGTTGATTTCAGGCCTTTCTGGTGGTACAGTAGGTTGATTGCACGCCTGGGTAGCCACACGACTGGACAATACTGATCACTTACTTGCTGAATCCGTCAGAAATTTTAGTATTTTGGACAAAAAAACTCCCACTTTTTCAGTAAAATAAGTCACTTCAGAAGCTTCGGGCCGGGGTGCCCGGCCCGGCCCGGCCCGACCCTCCAAATCTCCGGCCCGGCCCGGCCCGGCCCGAGCCAAAAGCCCAAAATCGCGGCCCGGCCCGGCCCGGCCCGGCCCGAGGTCGGGCCGGCCCGATTGCGACCTCTGGTTGTACGGTAGATTTAAAGAAATCGTAAAAATTATGACACAAATTGGGTTAAAATCTGAGCCAAAAATTCGGGCCGGGCCGGAGATTGGGGGTTCGGCCGGACCGGAGATTTGGGTGCTGCGGGCCGACTGCGACCTCTGCTGTCTGCTGTGGTGTGGACTGTGGATGTGGAGGGAGAATACGAAAATCAAGAAAAGAGAAAAAATGTTTCGGAAACATGACGGAAACATGGCTGCACTCTACCCTGATTCAGGCAAGGTATGGCCGAACGGGTTCAGCCAGGGTTGTTTCAAAAAAAAAAGTGGTCAATTAAAAAATTTTTTTTTTTAAAAAAAAATTTTTTTTTTTGAAACTCAGATTTTGCTTTTTTTTTTTAATAAAAAAAAGTTGCCCAAAATGGGCTAAAATGTCCAAAAATGGCCTTTTTCGAGGCAAAAAATTGGCACCTTTTTTCTGTGGACGAGACAATTTTTCCAAAATCGCGCCTGCGGCGCCCTGTATTGTCCCCAAATCCGTACAGGGATGCGCGGGGCTGGTCTTTTATAGTGATGTGGCACCGATAATGTACTACTACATGCTACTACACATGTATATATGCAGGTCTGGTGCAAAACCGGGCGCGCAAAGTCGATCTGACGCGCAAGATTTGGGCTGTAATCGATATTTTGATGGTCGTATCTCAGATATACGGCATTAGATGCATTAAAATACGTTGTACGGCATGCTACAATACATCAGAGTAACATCGTTAGTGAACATCAACCTCAGACTGGTCGGAGACCATGGAATCTGCACAATACTACCGGGTGTCACCACACAAGTTCGGTCTGAGGCGAAAATTTTTCAATTTTTGAAAAATATGTTGTATCGATTTCATTTATCCTGAAACGTCGTTTGCAACACTTTTTCTAATAAAAAAATTTTTCGTCAAAAAAAAAATCAAAAAAAAAATTTTTTTTTTAAAAAAAAAAAAGCTCGTTAATAAAAAAATTTTTTTTTTCAACCCTGGGTTCAGCTGTTGCTCATTCGGTCACCGCAGCTCAAAATAATACGGACTCACATGCACTTGTTTATCAGGCATGTTTGCGGCTATATCAACCAACCGAATGTACTGAGTGCAGTAATGTTGGTCTGTTTCGCCCTGCTTTCGCAGACAGACCGAGGCGCCAGGGCTCATCAGTGCGAAAGCCTCTGGTAAATTTGCCTCCAAAGAAGATCATGGAAGAGGGTTGCTGGAAGATTGATCACGAATAAAACTGATCTAATGGATTCGTGCAATCTCCCAGGCGTGTTTCTCAGGAATGCTGATATCGTATGTATGTTGCACAAGCTTCGAATGCATTCAGCCTGAACCGAATTATAAAAATGGAAAGTTGTGACAGATTAATATTATCTATTAGTAGAAGACACCATAAAAAGTGAGAGCTTGATGAAGGCAGCAATGAAAAGGAAAAAACAGAGAAATAAATGAAGGCAAAAAAGCGAGCAAGAGCAAATTTAAAAAATTGCGCAAAAATAAAAACTTTTTTTGTAAAAAATACTAAATAAACTAACAACCTAGCCCCATAAAAAGCAGAGAAAAAACGAGTTCCTAGAGAATCGGCTTTTACAACCATTTTCTAGACTAGGAAAATTAGAAATTAAATTAACGAAAGAAGAAATTAATAATAGCTAGATAAATGGCTGTCTTGTTTCGGCCATGAATGTAGACAAGCACCGATTCAGAACAGCAGTTAGGCCTGTACTTAAAAAAGTACACCCAGGCGGGTCTTCAGTACATCCTGCTGTTCTACCTGCAACTAACTGGGGCAAAAAAGGTAAAATTTTAAAAAACAGAAGGCAAAAACTGAGGCTGAAGATAAAAACAAGCGCGATGAGAGCAGGAAAATACATAAAAAACATGCGTAAATGTGTGAATGGCGGAGCAAAAAACACAGAATGCGATCCAAAACAGAAATAAAAACGAAAAATAAAAAACTCACGGTATCGGAATCCGAGTCAGATTTTGAAGATGAACCAGAGTGACCATCGTCATCGCGTCTTCGTTTATTGCCGCGTTGTCGAACATGTCCAGGCATTATCGATTTCAAAGGAAATTAATTGTTGGTGAATATTACTGGCAGGCTGGATTGATATCTAAAAAATTTTCAAAAAATAAACTAAAACAGGGACAAAGAGAGGGACCAAAGCAGGGGGAAATAAACATAATGAACCGAAATTCAAAGCAACAGACTGTGGGACATCTATAAAAAATCAGAGCTAATGCAGTGAGCAAAATCTTTTCGATCATAGAGTCTATATCTGGTGAACAGGATAGCATTGCGTTCGAACAGCTTAATAAGCACCATTAATATGTCCTTATCACAGACATTTTTAAGACGTAATGCGGTGATAGTTAATTTAATGTTATGTTTGAAATCGTGGAATTTAGTGCAAACACGCAAAAATCGTAACGCCTGCGAATAGAAGGTATTATACACAACATTAGAATGCACGGCACTCAACGGATCAGAATATTTGATTACTTCGAAATCAAAATCTCTGGTTTTGTCGTAAATAGAAATGTCTGTTTGAAACGCTTGACTGACCCTAATATTACGACCCTTATATTACCCTACTGACCCTTGACGTGCAATCTCCCAGGCGTGTTTCTCAGGAATGCTGATATCGTATGTAGGTTGCACAAGCTTCGAATGCATTCAGCCTGAACCGAAGCCTAAGTTAACGCCAGTCTTACTAACCTGTCTTCCCCCGCCCCCGGCATTAAAGTCGGACACAACACAGGAAGGGTCCGAACCTGCACCTTGCCTAGAGACGGGGGCACTTCGTTTTGTTCAGCGCCCAAGCACTTTTCTCTAAGTTTGGGATTTTCAATCTGGGGCTCCAAACATAAAAATATCGCTCGCTTGCGTAAAATCTAATCGTCTGCAAACTGAAATATTTGCGGTTGCGCGGAGTGTGTATAAGGGCGCGTATAGATTGAACTGGAAATATTTCTGGAGCACCAATTTTTTATTCTATGTCCGAAAGCCAGAAATATCTCCAGCTCAATCTATACGCAAAACTGAAGATATTCCTGGAGCCATATTTTTCATTCTATGTCACAGGTCCAGAAATATTTCCAGCTCAATCTAGACGCAAAACTGGAAATATTTCTGGAGCAGTTCGTAACATTATTTATGTGTCCACGTTATTCAAGAAAAAAAGTGGTGTGAGTGCACGCAACATTCTCTTTGATTACAGGGTGTGCCAAACATGAATTATATTTTGTGCATCAACAGTTTGATGATGATAAAACGCAAAGTACACCCAACATCAGCTTTGGATTTTTAAAAGTTTGTCAAGCTAAACTTACTATTTTGCAAACATGTTTACATGCCCAGGAACGCGTTTTTAAAGAAAAATTTGGCACCTGAAAATTTCAGTTGAGCACCCTGTACTTAACGAATGAACTTTTTAAATGTGCACAACGTGACGCAATGAAAATTCTAACAAGAGATCGCTTGCATACCACAAAAACAAAATAAAGTGTATACCGAGGTCGGGAAGCTCATTCTCGATATTGGTTGCACAATGACTTTATAAGAATTGGTCAAATTTTTTTCCTGAATCGTAAAGAGGGAAAGTGACGGGACAATGACGTTTATTGCATGATCGCACACAAAGCATGTAGTAAAGAGAATGTTTCAGACCTGCAGCATACGTGGTTGATCTGCTGGATTATTTTTCTGGTGAAAATGTTTTGTGAGAGAATCACAAATAGCACAGTGGTTAAGAGTGACTGAACTTGAAAATCAGGATTGATTTGATGAATGAATCTTATATGGTCATTGTGCGACCAATACCGCACCAAATTAGGGGCATCGTTTAGAATTCTCGGGTAATAAAAAATTGGTGCTCCAGAAATATTTCCAGTTCAATCTATACGCGCCCTTATACACACTCCGCGCAACCGCAAATATTTCAGTTTGCAGACGATTAGATTTTACGCAAGCGAGCGATATTTTTATGTTTGGGAGCCCCTTATTTAAAATCCCAAACTTAGAGAAAAGTGCTTGGGGCGCTGAACAAAACGAAGTGCCCCCGTCTCTAGGCAAGGTGCAGGTTCGTACCCTTCCCTGTGTTGTGTCCGACTTTAATGCCGGGGGCGGAAGAAGACAGGTTAGTAAGACTGTGTGTTAACTTAGGCTTCGTTGTTCAGGCTGAATGCATTCGAAGCTTGTGCAACCTACATACGATATCAGCATTCCTGAGAAACATGCCTGGGATATTGCACGTCAAGGGTCAGTAGGGAATATAAGGGTCGTAATATTAGGGTCAGTCAAGCGTTTCAAACAGACATTTCTATTTACGACAAAACCAGAGATTTTGATTTCGAAGTAATCAAATATTCTGATCCGTTGAGTGCCGTGCATTCTAATGTTGTGTATAATACCTTCTATTCGCAGGCGTTACGATTTTTGCGTGTTTGGCAATCAAATTCCACCACTTCAAACATAACATTAAATTAACAATGACCAATTGCATTAGGTCTTAAAAATGTCTGTGATAAGGACATATTAATGGTGCTTATTAAGCTGTTCTAAACGCAATGCAATCTTGTTCACCAGATATAGACTCTATGATCGAAAAGATTTTGCTCACTGCATTAGCTCTGATTTTTTATAGATGTCCCACAGTCTGTTGCTTTTTCTAATTTCGGTTCATTATGTTTATTTCCCCCTGATTTGGTCCCTCTCTTTGTCCCTGTTTTAATTTATTTGAGTATATACGTAACTGAACCAAGAACTACAT
>JASAMV010004326.1:0-20691 GCA_030248065.1 Rhynchonema sp. JSB1_4
ACAGTGATGGTCAAACAAAATGTTTCAGAGGCTGTTTGGCGTGCACTGTGGATGATGACTACGCTGAAAAACTTTTCGCTTTTCGTTTTTCGCGTTTGTCTGAGGGCGGCCTCAGAGGTCGGTCACACCTCGCATATGTGACGCGAACGCAATGGGGATGGCAACACGACATAATATCATCAACATCCAAGCACTTTTCACTCTGCCCAACTTCAAACGGTTCCCATTATCTTCATTCCCCCAGCTGTGCGTGCCGAGACCCATACACGGGCGATCGGTGCCAGTGGACAGCGGCCAGTGTCGACTGCAACACACAGCGCTGCAATGGTCGGGCCAGACAGATTGCAGAGTGGACGGGTCAATGTCCCGCACAATTGGGCACCCGTCACATGCCGTGTGATTGTGACAAGGATTACGAGGGATTTGATGTGAGTCATGTTTTACCATCGGAAAACAGGCGTGCGTGCGTGCGACCCAGAGTGAGACGAAATCAACCTTGTAGTATCACGCTGAGCGATTCTGTGATATTTTAGCAGATATTGGTCGCACAATGACTATATGGGAATCCATCCCCCTAATTTTCCTGCATTGAAAAGGCGGATATTTGGCATTTTTTTCAAATTGGACCAGGTTTTGACAAGAACTTTGCATGCTTATCAGTTAGAAAAATGAGAAACACACGTGTACAGAAGTTTCACCCTGAATTCTACGCAACCGAAATGGTTCGGGCTCGGGTTACTGTAGCCACGTATTACACGCTTTGTGTGTGAAATCGATTACAGACACACACACATTGATCACTCCCGATAAATGAAGCGGGAAAGAAAGAGAAAATAACTCCTTGTCAAAACCTGATTCAATTTGAAAAAATCGCCAGAAACCCTGCTTTCCGATGTAGGAAAAATATGGGGATGGATTCTCATATAGTCATTGTGCGACCAATAGAATGCGTTCTTGGCCAAAGATTTATGTACGTTCCGTCCAATTTTTGGGTTCCGGCCAGCAATTTAGGATTTAGGCCAGGTCCCGACGGGCTGGATTGGTCTGGGTGCCGTGATTGAGTCGTAGCACAATGCCAGCGATGGGTCAAATTGATCTTGACCTTGAATTGTCCATCACTTGGCCCAGTTTAGCTTGGCGTCACCACGTTTTTCTGACTACGGGGTGCTGCTTTCAATCTTGTAGGTTGCGTAGGCACAAGGACACAAAAGATTCTTTGACGCTCTAAACCACATAATCACCAACAAACAACAATCCGCTTCAGTGTTCCATTCCGATCACAAGCGGTTGCGCGAGCGGTCAACCCGAGTCGCAGTGTCTGTTCGGTTATCAATGCGTTGGCGGGAAATGCGATTGTGATTTCGACGATCAATTCGGCAGTGATCAATTCAAATTTCGATTCAACGGTACGCGCAGCAGAGCATTACGAATCTATCAATAAATTATTAGCACTCAATCCAATCAATAAACTAATCGCAATAATCAAGCCCTAGTGAATCAAACAGTCAAACAGTTCAATCAGTATACAGTAGGTATGTACAACAGAGAACGGAAAACTATCCCTGACTAAAAGTCAGCAAACTTCAGGCGAAAGATGCGAGAAACAAGTTTCACCGCGCAACGCCTCAGCAAAGACGTGCTTTCCATCAGCCGACCAAATCACGAATGATTGTGTCGACTACTGGAAAGATGCCACGAATCAACCAGGTGAGTTGCGTTTCCGTGGAAAACATCGCGGAAAACATCAACGAAGTACAGTATACTCATCTGGCATCTAATCTATGCCGAACTTTAAAAAAATTGATTATGCCATTCCTTTGCGTGATGTTTGCTCGCACAAAAGTTGATTGTGCAAAGTGTGTGGCATGGCTGCTTGCTTGCGTGCCTGGCTGTGTAGGTTGTTTGACTTGGCTTCCCACACATTGCCATATTTAATGAAGCTGACTCAGACTTCCATTGGATGACCAAGTTTGTTTTGGGTCACTTCCGGGCTTGAAGCACGCTTTTTTTACCCGGTTGATCCGCATGCCAAGCAGCGTGGTGACTCCACGCGGTGAATGGTCTATTCCTGCTCATCCCTTTGTTTGTAACATCATAATGACAGTAACACTGCAGCACAGCCGCCTAAAATAGATTGCCGCTCATGCATGTTCGATGAGCCTATGTATCAACTATCGACGTTGGATAAACTTGTGCTGCGTGAAAACATCGCGAAGCTCAACAGACCACGCATAATTATCACAGTTGACCTAAAATTGCTTCACGTCAGCCAGCGCCTATCATTTGCCACGACGGACTTGTCCCCCTAAATTAGGAACTGGGGATCGGAGCTGTACGTGGCTTCATAACGAAAAATGTTATGCTCGCTGCAATCCCGGATGCATATTTAGAGCACGAAACAGGCCTTCACGAATAGCGATTTGAGGCCAGCTGTGACAATATTATAAAATGGTCTGTTGAGCTCCTTGTAGAGTCTGATCACCAATTGCAAAATGTGTACCATCCTTGCACGCACAAACGTGCGTGGTCATTGCCTACTGACCAAAGCAATTTGATTTTGAAACATTTTGTTTGTCAAAGCAATTTGATACATAACCAAAAGTTTGACCACGCGGAACCAGATGCACGACAGGTTTGAATGAGGTGCAACGCGCCTCTCGATCTGAAAACTCGAGATCTGGCCTCTTGAAAAAAGGTTGCTATTTTTGTTCTCAAGTTTGAAATTGCGATGTCCCACGCAAGCTTCAGCTTGAACTCACAAGTAAACTGCGCAACATTATGTGTATGTGAGTTATTCTCACTTCGAAGTTGCAATTACTCCTGGGAGATTGATGGAACACTGCTCTTCGAAGAAGATAAATTTTTTTTCGTGTGTGGTATTTGGTTCGCTAAGTTGAGTCCTCCCAAATACACACAGGCTGATCAACTATAGCACCACCATGCAAACCTTCTACGCCGAAGGTGCGCTTCCTTTATCATTATTTTGTTGTTTTGGATCTGTGTGTTCTTTAATGTTTCCTGTTCCAGGACAGCAACGTAAAAGAGACTGAAAAGAAACAGCGGTACAGAAAATTTTTATTGCGTTTTTACCACGCCGCTATATGCTCGACCCTAATCCTTTTTAGCCCAACGTTACGTAAAGTAACAGCAACTTTATGCACTGCCACTGTGTCCCGCAGAGCAACATACAGTAATGATACTTAATTAAGCGGCTTTAGTTACTGGCTGGACGCGTGGAGAAAAAAGCCCAGCCATGCAAAGCTGCAATGTCTGCGGTGCCTCTCGCTGATGTTGTCAAAGGTTATTTATGGCAAGAAATGGCTATGCGAACTATTCTGTCAAATTGCAGTGGATGCATTGGGCTTGGCGACTTATGTTCATGGCGTCAACTCACATCGTCGACTCTGGTGGTCAACGCTGCCCGGTCTGTCTGTGGTCGTCAACTTTGTCTTCGCACTGTCCAGTCTGTCGTAGGGCTAGTTTAAAGGGCTCGGGACACAACCGAAGGAAGGGCAGCAGAGCGCAGTGTTATGCATCGTTGGAAAGCACTGTGACAGCATATGTCACGCACAAATGTTAAGCTCCTTAGATACTCGCTATCTCTTGGTAGAGCGACTTTTCGTTCCAGAAAAAAGTGAATTTTTTCACAACTTGAAACGGCCGATGCAGAATCCCCAAATGAGTTGAAAGTCAAGTAATACGTGGACAGGATTACAACAGCGACTGGATAACTTATCATGAGAACTTCAGTCGCTCAAAGCATTGCTTCACTCGATGAGGGTGCGAAATGTTCCAAAAATCGGCCACATTTTTCGAAAACACAAGTTTGTCTCTAAATTTTGAAGCCGCGCTTCGTGTTGCAGAAATGAAAATGCAATAGAAAAATAGAGCATTTTCGAAAGTATCAGAAAATAAGGTTTTTAAATTTGAAAGCACTTAGATAGCGGCGTGACAGGCCGAAAAAGACCTAAAAATTGCCACTAAACTGCATAGTTGCATTCATTGACGGAAATGTGATGTAAATAAGCCACGTATTGCATTGCATTGGGAACAAGAAAGTCAGATAAACGCACAGTCCAACAACATAGACGAGTTTCAAGACTTCAAACCCCATGATCCGGCTGCTGCAGCCATGCCAGCCTGAATAAGATATTTGGCTACAAGTCGTCACTGTTAAAGATTATTGCACATTTGATAGCACCAAACGATGTAGCTTCAACGTAGCTATCGAACGATATATAACATGCCCATACCATCTCTTACTATAGACAAGAAACGGTCAAAATTCCGGAATCGCACACGGTGACGTGACGGTTTGTTCCAGAATCGTCAAAAAAACATTTTTTTAACCTCTGCCCTTAAGCGTAAGAATTAATTGGGGCTTGTTATATATCATTCGAAAGCTACTCCCGAGATACATTGTTTGGTGCCGTCACATTTACAGTAGCTGCTAACAATTAGCATTTATACCTGAATATCATATTCAGGTTAGCATGGCTACCCTGAGAGATCCGTAGACCTTGGGGTCTTCGGACCTTAATAGGTTGTTAAACCAGACGCTTCTCTCATCTTTTTGTTTCAAATCCGATACAATCTGTGCCTTTATGTGTCATAATTCTGGCGATGAATGTAATCACCTAATTTGGCGGCAATTTAATGGATTTTTAGGCCTGTCACGGAGCTAACCATGAATTAAAAAAATTTGAAAACCTTATTTGCTGGTACTTTCGACTATGCTCTATTTCCCCATTGCATTCTTATTTCCGCAGCGCTTTGCGTGGCCTCAAAATTTAGGGACAAACTTCTGTTCTCGAAAAATAAGGCCGATTTTTGGAACGTTTCGTGCCCTCACCGTGTGAAGCAATGCTTTGAGCGACTGAAGTTGTGATGGTAAGCTATTCAGAAGCTGTTGTAATCCTATCCATGTGTTACTTGACCTTCAACTCATTTGGGGTTTCTGCACCGGTCGTTCCAATTTGTGCAAAAATCCACTTTTTTCTGGAACGAAAAGTCGCTCTACCAAGAGATAGCGATTCTCCAAGGAGCTTAAAATTTGTGCGTGACATAGGCTGTCGGAATACTTTCCAACGGTATGTAACAATATGTTCTGCTACCTTTCCTTCGGTTATGTCCCGAGCCCTTTAATGCTGCCTTGGCCTGTAATGTCGTCGGATTGTCAAATACACACAACCAACATGCATTGCATAGCTGACGACCTCGACGATTTCAGTTGACTACTGAACGATTAGCCCTTTAATTAGCCCTCTCTGACTGCACGTGCGGGAAACTGCCCTCTAAGGTTTCAATTCTTAGGTTCTTGGTTTGGCGAAGACTGACACGTTTAGAAAGGTTGTTTTTTTTCGTGTTTATGACGTGCCCAGCAGCAGAAATAGCAAAAAGCAATTAATTTTCGCAAACTTCGCCTCAAGTTGACGAAAGAATGCTACAAAAACAGGCGTGCTGTTTTCTTCCGCCATTTTGTTCCCTATGCTCGTGATAGTGTTAGTTCTTGCTATACAACAGTGTTGTATTATTCAACCAGTTTGTGCTTCAGAAAATCCCTTGCCACATTCAAGTGTGGACAGGACCTCACGCCTCTAAAAGACACCCTTACGACAAGACCGCTCTGAGCGACACGATCGCAAAGTCGAAATGTCCGTCGACAATCATCAAGTTTATTTCTTATCGCCGACATCAAATGATAATCACGACCGATCTCGATCGCTGAGTCCGGCCGAGGGAAGCGACAAAATTGACGCCGACAATAATTGTCTGAATGACAAAAAACAACGTGCTGGCAGCACTTCACCGTATAAAAAATTTCGGAAACGCTGGAGTCCTCAGAACTCTGAAACAGCACCACCGTCACCCATCCACGTCACTCCGCATGAATGCAATCTAATCAGGGAGTCGTGGGCCGGTGATTTCAACTCACTCTATGAGCTGGGCATTGAAATCTATCACAACATTTTCAAAGGTAAGCATTCGAGTCATATTATAGTGATATAACGTTTAGAAGTGCTGATTTCTGAATTTATGTCATTCTTGTTTCCTAAGCACATCCTGAACTGCGTCAACAATTCGAATTCTGTGAATTCAACGGAGGTGAATGGCAGGACAGCCCTGCTGCCAGGTCTCAAGCGCTGAAATTTGTACAGGTCATTTAATTTTTTTACCTAAGAATGCCAAGTAAGTCCCCCAAATAGTTTCCCAAATGGGGGCTTACCATTTTCGGAAATTGGCATTGAATACGGTGTCGTCTTGCAGCAATATTCCAAAAAGCCGAGGGAATTTGTTCGGAAGTTTTCCGAATAATCTTCTGGGGGCTTATTTGGGACACACATTCGGGTTGAGATTTTGAAATAAAATATTCCCAAGTGATCCCCCAAGGACTTACTTGGCATTCTCCTAATTTGTTTAATTTCAGTAGTTGGATCAATTTAAGCTTTTTGCTTCGTGTTCTGCCACCTAACCCAAACAAAACAGACTGAAAATTCCAGGTGATTTCATTTACGATCACAAATCTGAGTCGCAATCGTCAGCGAGCCGAGTATCTGCAGCACATCGGCGCCAAACATGTACAATTCATTCAGCGTGGCTTCAGACCTGAACATTGGTCGATTGCCGAAACCGCCATTCTGGTATGTTTGGACGCAGCTTTTAGCAAACTTTATTTTGATTTCGATATGAGATGTTTAATTTTAATTTAAAAGATTATGGAATTATGGAAGATTGTGGATGGGTTACTGTGGTAAGCGTTGGCTTGCAGGAAGCATTGGCCGCGCGCATCAATCAACGCGAAGCAAACGCACAGCTGCGCGATGAAACATTAGCCGTGTGGACGATGATCATTGACCACATTATCACGTCGATGAAATTGGGATTTGATGAAGAGCTGAAAAATGGAAAACAGTCCCCGCGAATTCTGTGACATGCTACATACTGTATTTGTGACTGTATCAAAGTTTGCTGCTGCACGCGCACTTCTGCATCCATCTATCACCTTGATGAATTACATCAACATATGTACATAATATTGCTATATTATTGCTCGCGTGCAATAAGCGCATGCCACACTGCACATTTTAAAAATCGGAATGCATCAACTAATAAATCTTTCTTCAGCAATACAAATTCCGAACATATGACACATATGACTCACAGCGTGCCGATATTTTCAGACTTCAAGGGAAAGATACATGCGGGAGACCACGTCTGCAAGCCCAATGTCAAAGCAATCCACACGGCCTATCTTGCATGTCAGTTGGTTTCTTGAACAATATTGCCAATATGTACCAGTAGGCTACATTTGATTCACTTGCGTGCATGCGCAAAATCTTCAGTCACCAATAAGCTTCGTCACAATCTGACTCTGGACGCCCGAACTGCACTTGAACTGCAGAACACGCCCAAATTTCTTGGATTCACTTGCGAATGCCAGCCAGACGACAAATGGTTATGGCGGTTAGTGGGTCAAACATTAAACAATGTGCTTCAGAAAACTTTATGTCGGTTGGTGTCATGTGATAATCCGACCAATGTGTTTCAGCGGAGGCATATTCTGTGAATTCGAAATTAGACACACATGCGATCTGGCACCGTTTGATGCCGCACAGCTGCCGCCCGGCAAATATCTGAAGGATCCCCTGTACAACGATAAAATCACCGTTTGCCAGAATGGAGGTCGCTGCAGTGGTTCACCTCTGGGACAAGGCGGTGGCGGCCCACCAGTTCGCCTATGCAAGTGCGAAATGTTGCGCTAAACATTTTCGAAATCTCTGAACGCAACACATCATTTTGATTTACACTTGCAAACCAGATGTGATGCTGGCAAGCCTGGGCACTACTACGGCGAGTTCTGTCAATTCGAGCACATCTGCAAGCCGGAACACTGCCGTGACCGCAAACACATTTGCATCGAGCTACCGCAAAGCGAACGCGTGGTTTTCGGCGGCAAAGAGCATGCGTGTGCCTGCAATAGGACCCGGGACACAGCCGACGTGTATGATGGTTCGGCGGGCTGTGCGAATTGTATTGCTCATAGCAGTTTTCCATATACAGCCCCCTCCGAATAGGGCTCTATGCAGGGTAAAAAGCTTTCCAAAAATCGACCAACAAAGAATATATAGGTTTCCTTCACAAAAAGGACATAAACTGGTGGTTATCGAACTTTTTGGCAGCAGAAACTTTTCTATTATTTAGCGAAAAAACCGAGAGATGTGGCTGATATATCCCAAAAGACTATGCCACGACGGATGTTGAGCAGCAGCACGTTATTGTCTTTTATACGCGATAAGTTCGGGCCTTCCTCGCTACGTTGCAGGATGTCTGGGTGATTATAAACCGTGCAGTCAAAACAACCAATGCAACAAGACACACGGTGTCTGCATTCCGTGCGATTTGCACGAAGTCAAAGAAGTGCTGTGCCCGAACGAATACGATCTGAATCGAAAATACACGTTTGCTTCAAATTGGTTTTTTTTGAAAAATTTTTTTTAAAAAGAAAATGTAAAATCGTTTTTCATATGTACAGATGCGGTTGTAAGGACGGATGGACGGGGATCAATTGTGACGAGAAGATCACGGCGTGCACCACGCATAAATGTGAGAATGGTGGAGTGTGCTCGCTCTCCATTGATGGATTGAAAGCAAGGTTGATCGCAAAATGTGTTGGGATTCACATTTTCTCGGTTCATCTCAGTTTAATGCATTGACGATGTCCCAACACCTGACGATACCGCGCGTGCCAAAACAAAACGCGAGCAGAAAAACATTTGAGCAAAAGTCCCCTGAAGCAGTCCTTCAGCACACAGCAGAGTGATTAGAAACATTTCGTGTGTGTTTCGCATACGGTATGTTCAATTCGCACAACACTGATGGGCGTGATAGCAAGATGGGAGGCAACGCTTACATGACGATATGACGTTAATAAAGACACATCACCCATATGCTTATATGTGCACGTGGTGTTCTAACACGAACACGTGACGCGTTTGCAGTTGCAACTGCACGTCGGGTTACGGTGGCGCGCATTGCGAACAGGTGACGGACGGTTGCGTTGCGTTTGGACACGGCAATGACACACGCTATCCGGGACCGTTGTGTTTGAGACGGGGCACATGTCTCAGTGTGAGCTGTTGTCAGAAGTTGCTTTCTTAGTTTTAGGAAATGAGAAAGATGAGGGAAAATAATTATTCATTTTCCAGATAAATAGCAAACCGTTCTTCGAGTGTGCGTGTGATTCTGGCTTCTCGGGGTTTCGATGTCACTATAAGGAACCGAGCTGTGAGCTGAGGACAATTTTTTTGATGATTGAACAAATGCGCTCAATTTTTGCGCGAAAACCGCGTCATTTATTCCAATATTAATTCCGTTCCATTCCAGTTCTGTCCAAATGGGGTGTGACTGTTTTTACTGTGTGCTTCTGCACGTTGGTCGCGATCGGTGCGTTTTACGGCATGACGAAACAGAAAAAGCAGAAAGATTTGGATGAAGAAGAACAAATGAATTTACTCTGATCGTGATTTATTTATCGGATATTTGTGATTTTAGATTTCTACAGAATTTTTGCATTTGAGATGATTGTTTTTCGAAATGAAGCTGTAGGGCAGATTTATTACACAGTGGAATAAAATTTGGATATGCCGGAGTTAATGTATATATAAGGCATATTGATCACTGAAATATGTGTCGGTTAGTGAGGGATCATCTGTGAGTCAGTGGTGGGTATTTTCAAGCTTCTTGCAGCTATAATAATCAGGTTTGAATTTTCAACATTTAATTTCTGGAATTTTTCCGCCGCTGCTTAGATGTGATGCATATACTGATAAATGAAACTAGAACGAGAATATCATTCATTATGTAATACCATAGTGACTTAACACTTTCACATCATTCGTTTTTGAGGTGGTTCCTGATTCATCGGTGCTTGATGTTGATATTGACGGTTTGGATTTCTTGTCTTCTTGCGCTTGTTGTGACGGTTTGTTCTTGGCGTCTACCTGCCTTTTCTCTTGCTTCTCCTTCTTTTTCGCCAGTTTTCTGGCTGCTTTCTCCAGACGGACGCTGAAAACATATTCATCTGTTTTATGTCATGTGAAACAAAGAGCCCCACTCTGTTTGACTACATACGCGCCACCATAGGGCATGCGGCAATATTGTCAGCGTATACCATGACCACGGCTCTGTTGATTTGCCAGATGGATCAACAATCCAAACGTTTGAAATTTTGATTCGCCGGAACAACGGAAAATGAACATCTAAGCCCAAATTTACCTGTTCAACGTATGTTCTGGCCCGCCATCCAGTGTGATCGAAACGGAATTTCCGCCGCTCCCCGACCCTGACTTGACAATAGGAGCCTTGTTGTGTGCCAGGTGCGGCGTGCGGTAGTCAAGCGAACTTTGGTCGGTCTTCATTGAACTGATGTCCGATCTTAGCGTCGACTTGCCCGATCCCGATCTGTTTAAAATGAACGTCATTATGAGCTGCCTTGACACCAACATCGGCGAAAAAAAATTTCTGTGAACCCATAGGACTCGAATGTCTGATCTCCTGGTCAAACAGAGCCAATGCTCTACCAACTGATCAATCAATGTTCCAAATGAGATAGTGTTACTTCAACGGGTCCGGTTCTCCGAAGTGTGGAGTTCCCTACTCGTAGCTGTCTTCTCCGGTCAAGTAAATCAGAGCAAAGTGTGATTTCGTTCCGTCCAACCCACTTCTTGCTGGCGGCGCGTTGTATGGCCGTCTGCAGTTGGCGTAGTTGTCTGCGATGATAGACCAAACAGCCGACACTGGTCGCGATGAACGTGACCGCAACGAGCAGGCCAAGCACAATCATGCCCAGAACCCACAGCTGGACAGTGTGGGTCGAGCGATCCTCTTCTCGTTTGCGCCCGGTGGCGTTGCGAAGGGTGGTGTTCTCCGCCGGAGTTCTTGGTGTCGACAGCGTAGTGTCGGTCGGTCTAACATTTCTGTGTTGAATATTTTTGTTTTTGGACGATCCAAACCCAGATACCTACTACTATACAACAGCATTGTTCTGCTTTACTGTTCAGTCTACCACCGTGCTGAAGAATACTTATGCGTTGTTCCTCCAGACACCATTGTAACATCCGAACTATGTATATTTCTGCCATGGCTCTGCGCATCGACACATGGTAGGGTTCGGTTTCTCATCGCATTGTATAGGTACATGTACATACTGTATATGCGTCTTTTCATGTTGAATACTACAATTCCTGGCCATTTTAGTGTTGTAGCCAGTTAACACTGGTAAGCAACAAGCTACATAACATCACTAAAAATGGCAATATTAGCAAGCTGATCTTCTCCATCAAACTTCTCCAAGTCCAGAATTAAGAGAGAACTATGTATGTATACTAGAGCGTAAGCATGGGAGGTGTTACTGACGGGGATGTGGTTGGGCAGGGATCTCCATTGTCGCACATTACTGACTCGTAGCCGAGACACTCCTCATCGTGTTCTGGGCTGCTGGCGATCATCTGAATAGATGCTGTACATGCACAGCACGGCTGTATATTCGTGTCATATGGATGATTCATTCAAGCTTGTGCCAACACAGTATATCAAGCAAGCACGTTGATCGTATTCCCATCCGCACCTAACTTATTGCGCTATCTGTCAATGTGTACGCAGACATGCAGGCACATTAACGCCAGGACATTAAGCCTCGCGACGGTGCCAGAATGATACCTCAACCAAAGCCTGCAGATCTATACTGTATGTGTACCTTGCGCTGTCGCGTTTTGCATCCGTTCGTCTCACATTGCTCCCAGTCCTGCCACTCCTCTGCCACACAATTGGCCACCGGAAAAGCGCGCGATTGGCCAGGCTCCAGCCAGTGTGACCTGAAATCACGCTACCAACTAACTGTCTGTGTCTTTTGTAAACAGCGATCAAGGGGTTTAATGATATCCGTTTTACTCGTCGATCGCAAATTCGACTGTCTCGTTAGAGTTGTGGAAAGTCAGTTTCAAATCTTCGATCTTCCATCCTGAACGAGCACATTATGCTATAGTGCAGTCTCCACACGTTCTTATGGTGTAACTATACTTGAAGTCATTATTACGTTTATCGTCCTGTTCATCTGGCATTCCACTTTCTATTTCATTCTTCAGCTCAACCACAACGCTCTTGATCGTGCCGAGGTCCGTTCCGTTTTCTCTGATCGGATATATCACCCGATTTTCTGTGTTTCTGAAAATGGTGGTTTTGATGATCATTGAATGTCTTTGTGAGACAACACAAATACAAACCTGTCGAATTTTTCGTGATTTCCGGCGTGAAAGGCCAATAGACTGTGTTTGCTGCCAACAAGCGTAAAGGCGATGTTGATGTCGGTGCCGGCATTCGGTTCATCAGCGGTGGTCACGTACAGCGTGTAGTTTTCTGCAAGGGACAGCGAGCGAAATTAAGCTTGCCGATGCCGTCTTGCCTTGGCCACGCGAATTTTTGCCTTGGGGATAGTAGTTCGAGATAATACTGCAGGTTAAAAAGTTTGTAATTCTTGGTCTGGGAACCACTTTCAAGCCGTTCCAATTGGTAGCATCAGTAATTCTTAAAAATATCCATAATTCTATAAGTCACGTCACCAAGGCAAGACCGGACCAGGCAGGAATTGATCGTTTTTCCGTTGGTTTTGATTTTTTCCTTGAATTTCGGCACTCTTATAAGTCAACTCAGATCGTGAACTCTATTGTCGTCAACCCCCAATTTCTTGCGTTAATTTAAGGCTGCGTTTCAGTTGATCGAGAACGAGAGTTGACGGTTGACCACTTGTGTTAATGACCACGTGCCCGATACTTTTACGGTCGTTGCGTACGTAAGACCCCACCTATGAGTATGATACGTTGCTATACCATGCAAAGGAGCATTTCTGACAGCTGCGGTAATTAGGTCTCCATGAAAAAAACGGTGGTATCAGAAAGAGTGAAGTTATACGCGAATCAAAGACTACACAAATATTTGCGTTCGTAAAGAAGAATCTTTACACAAAGAGTTTTGGAAAATTGCTTCGTCCCACGTACTTGGTTTGGCGTTGATCGCAGTGATCACCATCAATATGGGCAACAGCCAGAGTGAAGCTCGATGACTGTTGAATGTCGGCATGGTTTGGGTTTGGTCAAAGAAAAATTGTTGAATGATTTACTTTTATTTGTCATTTGACACGTCAGTCACTTGTCGAAGACCACATCAATGAGTTACGGTGTCTTTGTCCCCAGATTTGGAATTAGGAGGATCGTTTCAGTTGTTGAAGCCGTCAAGCGTTTATCATTAGGTTTGCAAACAACATGGCTCGAATAGTAAGTTTGGCGAATAAGCAACAATCAACTCTTGTTATTCCCAATAAACTGTCTCGTTGACTAATGGGGGCGTACATAGGTTGTTCTTTTCTGAAAGTTACTAAAAAATTTAAACAACCACATCTACGATAGATAGTGAGTGTGTAGAATTACATCTGTGATTTTTTCACCTGACAAGGGGCCACAAGCAAACATGACAATTACAGTTTTGGGTGACTGTAAAGCAAGCAAATAATGTTACATTCAGTGCAATGCTGGGAGACAATCTTGTTGACTTCTGGCAATGCCCGCATCTGAAAACTATTGTTCTGGTACATAAGTTCTTCTAAGTTGCCTTTTTGATTACATATAAATGACACCACAGGGCAAATAAAATAAATTTGAGTCGCAATCAATCAATCAATCATAGCCGACAGAATCAGCACGAAACATCACAACATGTTCGGGTGGTTCATCACAATTGACTCCACCGAATTACGACGGTTGTCCTTCTTGTCATAAGTGGTCATCTCAGCTGTGCGTGCGGCCGCCTTCAAATCGTTTAAGAGCCTAATGGTTTTGTTGTTAAACCATCTCGTCAAAGAAAGTCGTCTAACACATGGGCCCAAAATCAGCGCGAAAACTAATACATGTGTTCGACGACTTTATTTGACGAAATGATTTGACCACATTACTACTGTAGGTATAAAAGCCGTTTAAGAGGAACATTTGGAATTAGAAACACAGCCACAGGCGAGCGCCTGGACCTTTTACAGTGCACGACCCAGCCAGGCCGAAGTCAGTTTCTGAGATTAAACCGGGCAACCGGATATCGCATGCTCTCAGAATCCGGCCTTTCGCAATAAAATGAGACTATATACGATGAGTGATCACAAAAACATCGTTCAAACAAAATGAAATGCGTTTAAATTGTGAGAATTAATTTTTAAAAATTTGCTTTCGGGAACAAACTCGAGCTTGTGCCGACTTACGTTCCCCCTTTTGATCAGGCAACCGCAGAATATTTAGTAGGGAATCCAACCAGCTCGTCAACCAACAGCCACGTGTGAAATGTATCACAAAGGTTTCATCTGTTAGCGAGCTGGTTCTTGTCTCAGTCTCAGTGCCTTCCTTGATCAAAAGGGTGAGCGTAAGTCGGCACAAGCTCGCGTTTGTTCCTGAAAGCAACTTTTCAAAGATAAATTCTGACAGTTTTAACGCGGTTTATCTCGTTTGATCGTTGTTTTTGTGACCGTTGGACATAAACAGTCTAACTGCGTAGTAAAAAAGCAAGCATGAGATATACGGTTTCCCGCTTTAAGGATTGCAAAAAACCTCAAATGAGCGCCGTAATTTTGCGTTACCTTCAAGTCGACCACTCACTGGGAAGGACTTGTGGTTTTAAAACCACAAGTGGATTTGTGGTTATGACGAAACCACAAATTACTTGTGGTATTTGAATAAAAGTCTTGTGGTTTTGTCGATAAATCACAAAACGCTTGTAAAAACCACAAGTTATTTGTAACAAAACAACAAATCACTTGTGGTTCTGCCAGAAAAAGCGGGAATTGCAATGAAACATTTTTGTTGGCTGAGGATCGCCAAACTGATTCATTTTCAAGTTAAGGCTTTGCTATATTTGGTGTTTTGATACTGCGCACGATGTTTGTTATGCCGAAAGCTGTTCAATGTGGCTACGTGTTTGAAGTCTGCTTGGAAGTCTCAATTTCAACAGCGAAGCTCGAGGACTTCGATGATGGTTGGTTCTCAGTTGCTAAAATTTCTATGCTTTACTCTGCGTCGCATCCGTTTCGAAATCAAAATGGAACGCTTTCAGGCGACATCCAATACCTCGCTCGTTCTGCTGTCCATCAAGTGATAAAAGAGGTCGTGCTCGACCTTTTCACGGAAAACGCCTGAACCGAATTCTCAGCGCCTATTTTTAGGTTAGTTTTCGTGCCGATCAAATTTGTCAATGAATTGCCAAAGTAAAGCTAACAAATCCGCCGATTAATGCATTCACTAATCATACACATCGTTTGCCTTTGACATGACATGTGGTGCTGAAACTGAATTATGTACCCTTTAACCTCACTTGACTTTTCACTCTTTCAGTCTATCCAGCGGCCATATCAACCCAGCGGTGCAAGAGCTACGCTTATCGATTCGCACCCAGCAGTGCTGTTCACCACATAACGGTCGCCATCGTATCGGTTTGTGATTTGAGTGATAAAAATACAAAAAATTTCAATTCAAACCAAACTATGCGTTGTCTTCATGCTGTTTGAGCAAAATTGCTTTGTTTTTTAGTCCAGTATTTTGGTACGCATGTACAATTTGAAAGCTTTTTTCTTCATGTTTCGCGTTTTTTACTTCTATATTTCAAATTTATATCTTGTTTGTGGATGATCTTGCTGTGTAAAGGAGAGTAAAGGGGAATAAAAAGCGCACGAACCGAGATTAAAATCTTTGAAACATTTACAAGTAACTTGTAAACGACAGATGAAATCACAAGCAATTTGTACAAACCACAAGTTAATTGTGGTTTTGGGACTGCTATGCCGCTGTGTTATAAACTACAAGTCTTTTGCTTAGTTTTACAAGTCTTTAAGTGGCTCCAGTTTTACAAATGACTTGTTAAAAAACCACGAAAAGACTTGTGGAAAAACCACAAGTCCTTCCCAGTGAGCACATACGGATGACCTTCGGCACCCACCAACCAGTACGTGTACATCTTGCCTTTGCCCTGTGCAGAAATGGAGTGATGTTTCATTAGCTGTGTGCCATATTAAGTCCCGTCGCCCATATTGATTAGTGTAATTTTCGTGCACTGATTACCTGATGCCGCACGCAACATGTGGGTGCGAACTGAGTTGAATGATATAACTTATGTAGTAGCAACCCTTTTTGCACGTTTCGCCCCTGTTTTCAGAAGGCCATCGGCATTGCAAGCGACCACGGGATACAGCGCGTGGTGAAATTAAGCAAGCACCCGAATATAGTAACTGGGAGGAATAGATCCTTGCGTGTACGAGGTGTTTTGGCATTGCTCTCAGTGCCCATCATAAACCAATCTCCTTTCTCCCCCCCCCCCCCTCTTTCCCGTGTTCCGCCAAAAGGGCACCCATTCCGAGTTCACCTTTATCACCGACTGCCCGCGTTCCACGAATGCATGTCCGGGTGCGTGCCGATTCAAATGCTCAAACGTGTCCTGACTGACGTGGATGCACATCGCTGCAAACATCTATGCCTGGCTGGCTGATGTTTCAATAATTCGGGAAAAGATAAAAAAATAAAATAATTTGTCAGACGTTTCGAATTGGACATCATTCGTGACGATGTGTTGACGGCGTCGCCAAACAAACAGAACTTGGGCTTTGCGTTGCCGACCACGCCCGATGTGCAGTGACCTGGTGAGTGAAACATCAAGCTGCTTGCAAACTTTATAAAGGTTGCCGTGCAGTTGCGTGGGGTTTACGGCAAGCTTCAAAGCGATGCGATACGTCAGTTACTTCAACTACAGTTCACTAGGTGGGCTCACGTTTCACAGACTTGTGCACTTTGATCACAGCTATCCAACGGATTTTGAACGCCGGTATCCACGCGCTTGCTTTCATAGATCACGGTCAGTGCAAATGAACGAGAGCTACAGTAGTCACGCAAGCCGTATAATTATCCGCAACACAAACCCGCAATCGGATGATCATTATCCAACTGAGAAACGTTCAGATCGGCTTTAGCCACACTTGAACCACATAAAGTAAAAAGAAATTCAAAAAGACATGAACGCGATGTACCGGTGTGTATGCCAATCTTCAACAACGCGTGTTCGCCGGGTAAATGCGGTAGCTCCGATTGAGTGATCATCATCAACATGTCCAATGCGACTGCCGCAATCTCGCTGCTGTGCGCGCTGCCACAACGATACGGCACGCCTGACGCGAGATTTGCATTGGTATTTCTAGTATTATTTTTATTATCACAGTTTTGAAATGGCCCCCATCGTGAAATACATAATTCATAAAAAATGCATAACCTGACGCGATCACCACGCAGTCGTTCACGGTCTCGACCTATAAATGATATGGTATTATCTAGGTAGTGAGGTGAAACGTTAGGCAGTCAGGGGTAAAGTATGAAGGGAGAGAATACAGTCATTATATTCGTTATAGTGATACCAATGAGACAGCAGAACAATACAATAATAACGAACATATCGAGTATTACAGCGAATATTGCTTAAGTATGTAAAATGGAAGTTTTGAGACATATGAACCAGCTGACCTTGTAGCAATGATGCATCTCTTGAATTTGCTCCACTCCGCCGTACAGCTCGTTCAGAACAGCGACTGTCTGCGAAAGAACCATATAACCTGATGTTCTGTTGCAGCGAAGGTGGACTTTGAGGCTTTTGAAACGGCCGCAACAAAAGATGCATCAGGTCATGGTCAGTGAAGCATCAGCGAACCTGTGCAGCAGTTGCTTTGCTGGCCATAACCCCAAAGCCAACAACATCCGAGAACATGATAGTGACGGACTGGTACGTCTCGGGTGCCACGGTTGTGCCAGTGCGCAGCGCCTCGACCACGTGTTTCGGGAGAAGGTGGTTGAGCAACAAATTCACTTTGATTTGTTCGTCTGCGTGTTTGTTTAGTCAAAATTATTATTATTTCTTGTTTTTCGGGTTTGAATTGAACGAGAAATTTGAAGTGCTAAAAGACTGAATGGATTTAACCTTGAATGGCCTTCGACTGTTCCTTGACTTTCAACGCCACCGCGACCACTTTCCTTCGTTGACGTCGTACGAACAGGGCGTAGATGATCTGCATAATCAAATTGATTCACTAATTTGTTTTTATCAATCAATTAATATTCAATCTACACGCACGGCCACAATCGGACAGACGATGCACGCGAACCCCACCACCAACTCCACCATGAACACTTCGTGCTGCACATTGTCCACCCGGGCGTAAATCAACCGCCCCGCTTCGTTTCGAATGTCGTGCTCCGATGTCTGGATATAAGTTCGTTTATTTTATAATGATAATATTTTTAGTTGCGTTTTTTAGTTTCAGTTTTAGTTTATCAATTTCAGGAATTATAATATTTCTTAATTTCACAAAACTGCTTTCACCAACATCGAGAACGGTTGACATCTGCTTGGTCACAGCTTGCCAGTTGGTCTGTGAGTAGAAGTCCCTGTCTGCGTCCGTTGCACGCGTCACATTTTGATAGGTGATTGTGGCGTACAGACGATGCCAGTCAGCGGATACCGACGGTTGTTCGGTGGCGAATTGCTCGACCCTGAATGAGCAGGGTTAGTTAGCTAAAATATTACGTCCGGACTGAAAACCTGAGTCCACAGTAACGACTACGACGACACGGTAATACAAAAGCAGATTTAGTTTGGAACTAATTGAGTACAGATAGCGTTGCAGCACTTAGTTGTCACCCGTAAGTTATTTTGCCAAAATGAACAACTTTATCCTGGTCAAAACACAGTCCTATAGCAAACTCCAGACCAAAGAAAAGTCGCGTTTGCCTTCCTTCCCATGGGCCAACCGCAATTGTTATGCTTGCCATCAAAGTTCAATCGGTTCATTTTTCTTTCGAAATGCTTAGCAAATCCCTTTTCAGACCTGAAACATTTTGGCCAAAACTGATACACCAACCATGTACGTGTACCAGGACTGGAACGTTGAGTTACGCTGTCCAAGGACACCTCGATTAATTTGGTTGCAGCACCATTGTCGCCTGAAACTTTGTGCGGAAACAGACAACTTTTTTCACGTTATTTGTTGAAAAGATAAACTTTGGAATGTCAGCAGTTCTTCGGTGGTCAGGCTCTTGCCGGCAAAATAGCCATTTCCGGTCGCGTGCACTTGCCCTGAAAAAAGTTTTATCAAACAGAATTAGAGGATTGGGAATTTTTTCGAAGACTCTTTTGAGAATACATATATTTTGCACCTACCCAAATGATCCTGAGCGAGTAGAAACGTTTGAAACGAGCTCAACAGCTGACAGGTTCGGGCCTCCTCAGTGTTTCCCAGATGTTTCACAATGGCCGTGGTCAATGGGTGCGACAGTGGGGTGTAGAAACTGGAAATGCGGAAAGTTTGCAGATATGACGTGTCGACGTGTTTCTGGACTTGTTGGTATTGGTCGCATAATGACCATATGAGAATCCATCCCCTGTTTTCCTGCAATGTCAAGACGGGTTTCTGGCGATTTTTTTCAATTTGAACCAGGTTCTGACAAGCAGTTATTTTCCCTTTCTTTTTCCGCTTTATTCGAGAGTGATCAACGTGTGTGTGTTGTATATCGATGTCACACATAAAGCATGCAAAACGTGGCTACAGTAACCCGAACCCCGAACTATTTTGGCTCGTAGAATTCAGGGTGAAACTTCTGCACACGTGTGTTTCTCATTCTTATCACTGATAAGAATGCAAAGTGCTTGTCAAAACCTGGTTCAATTTGAAAAAGATTGCCAAATATCCGCCTTGTCAATGCAGGAAAATTACGGTGATCATGGATTCTCATATGGTCATTGTGCGACCAGAGTACTATATTGCACATTACAGCGTTCGTTTTCTGCTCGCTTAGCCATTTTTGAAACGCCCCAGTACTGAAGTTCGACTGATTGCGACTTTCGGTCAAAAATTGCACCCGCCTGCGCCTTCGGAGCGTCAACTTTTTTGCGACAAAAAACGGTTGCGGTTTCGCGGTTTCACAAGCGTTAGTGTGCACTGCAGCAAAAATAAATGGGGTATGGAGAAAACAGCGGTGCACAAAATAGCGGAGGACCAAACAGCGGGTACCAAAGACAGTTATATGTTTGTCATTTGGCCTAGGCTTAGGTTGGGGCTTAGGCTTAGGCCGCACTGTCCTCAGCACATATCTATTCAAGTGGGTGCTATCTTTCTAAATCGCTGTTTTCTCACCCGCTGTTTTGTCTGTGACCAGTTACGCAAATAAATTGTGCGTTCGCAAAGAGCTATACAAAATGGTTGAAAAGTCCATCAAAGTCTCATCTTGAATGTTGTGATGCGTTCATGGACGGCAAGCCAACGTGCAACTTTTTAAATGCACCGCAGATGGAAATCATGTTAGGGCGTAGTTTGCACATGTTCACAGTTTATGAGGTACAGTACTTATTGCTTCAGAAAGTCTGTTTTTCAAACACCGTTCGCGCTCTACACTATTCAGTCTCCTGCTGTCTGTCTCTGATTTTCTGGCGAAACATGCGCGTTCCTCTTGTGCTCACGTTCGTCGTCGCTGTTGTTCTGGCGGCAGCAACGGTCAACGCCAAGCGGCGGAGCATGAATCTGAACGTTCCAATAGTCGTCCCACCGAAAGAGCCGATACCGCTGCCGAAAGG